>PVJN01003847.1:0-96422 GCA_004026805.1 Lasiurus borealis
ACACACACACACACACACACACACACGACCAATCTGTTACAGCTTCCTAGTTCAGAAGACTGCCCTCCCTGTCTCCCACTGAAATAAGTGATCCTGAATGGATAGTGGACTGGCATGCATAGAATGCAAGTCAGTCTTAATAGTCAGAATAGTGTATTTTGGGATGAGGGAGAATGGGATTTATTTAGAGTCTGCTCACAGCTTAATCTGCCACCACAAATGTCAGTGGCCTTGGCTCTCATGCCCGGCTCCTTTTGACGAACCACAAAACTTTCTTGCTTTCTCCTGAATAGCGAAGGTACAATTTGTCATAATGATCAAAAATGTGCAGCGTTACAGTCACAGCTGATGTGGCTTTTTTTCATGCCACATTTTAAAGGGAGACAAATAAGGATAGGCCTTCTGGGAGAGCTTACATTGTGGGCGAGCCTTTTTATCCCCTTTCTTTGGGGTTTTGTTTTGCATGTAAAGGCTGCCCAGTTCCATTATTCCTGGCTCCCCTACCCTGCAAATCGCTGACTGAGAATTCTTTATTAGCAGTGGTAGGAGTTAAGGGGCTGGAGACAGAAATTCATTTTTTTAAAGAAAAAAAATCAGGTTCCCATTGGGCACAGGTCAACTTGGAAAAGCAGAATGCACACAGTATAAAAATGTTGGCAGGGCATGCTCTGAGTCCAACACACCCCTCCTGATATTCTCCCCTCTCTCTTTCCTCCCGTCTCCCTGAACCATCAACTAGCTGTATGCTGGGTTGATTTTTTAAAAAATGACTAATTGCAGAAGAAATTAGAACTAGTACTCAAGTAGCCAAGAAGTTGCAGCTAAGTAATGAGATATGCAATGTTTCCATAATTGAAGAACATTTTTTTTCTATGTGTAGATTCTTAGTAAATGTCCAGTTTCTTAAAGATGGGTGAAATTTTACCATTCCACCAGCGGTCACTAAATTATTTTCATGGTTTCCCTTAAAACATTTGGCATTTTAGTTTCTGGTAAGCAAAATTGTTCCTCATCTTGATCTTCTTCCCATTACCTGTTTGCTTTCTGTGAGTCTCAGTTCAAATCTACAGTGGAAATTATTGGCAATACTCAATTGGTAGTTCTTGGAAAAGTTTATAAATGTATATGTAACCATGTATAGAGGTTGGTTTAGTTATATTTCTTCACAATATGTTGGAAAGGAAATAAAAATATCAAGAGCTGTGTTTTATAACATTGAATTTGAGAAATCAAATATTTATTTTTAGGTCCTTGAAGTCTGTGTCTGTGTTTACTTGGTACCAAGGTAGCCATTTAAACAGGAAAATATCAATTATTCTGCAGATAAATGGGTTATATTATTTCATTGAATTTATTGGTTTAGTCAAGTAGATACGAGGTACATTTTCATTTGTTCCCTTGTGTTGTAAAATACAATAAAATTGCAGTATAAATTCTTATATAAATTGAATTATCTAACATGATTTTATGTAACTGTTTTCCAAATGAATATGTGCATTTATTTTTTATAAGAAAGCAACAAATGGGTATTTTCTGTCAAAATGTAAGTTATTTTAATTTATTTTTTACAGAGATAGCTGGCTTTGGTTCATTATAATCTACTGTTTCAGGGTAAATGTGAATATTATATTTTGAAATTTTAGCAATTTAATGAAGTGGTGATTTTATTAACCTATTCCATTATTTTTAGGCATCCAAGTATATTTTACTTTTAATGAAGATCATACAATATAGTTCTGTGGTCAATTATAATGAGGTAGGATAAATATCAGTCAAGGGTCATTTTATTATTGTATTATAATGTTAGTTGTACAAAATGATCTTTAATAATGTCTTATGAATAAGATATCATGAAAATAAAATATTTTATATTGCATATTTGCAAAATATTTCTGTACGTGCTACTTAATCACAATTTTTAACAGTGCATACCTTTAAAATTATATTATCCATCAATATTTAAGTTAAAATTGTGTATCACATTACATAAACATGAATCTGATGTGTAACTTGTAGTATTCTAAGTATAATAGAATATATAACAAAATGTTAAATGTAATATCTGCTGTTAGTAATTTTTTGTCAATGTATATGTTATGTAGTCAATGAATAGAGATACTTTTTCATGTTTTAAATCATGTGTTTATAGGCAGGTAATGTGTCATTAAAAACTGTTCTTTGTGCCTTATAACTCAGCATCTGTGAGCTTATTTGGAATCAGTATCAGTAGAAAAATGTCATATTAGATAATTGAAGTGAAAAATTATTTTTTAAAAAGAGTTGAACTAAATATTTAGCACATTAAAAAGAACTTGTTGCTAACAAGTGTGGGTATATGTTTAAAATATAAAGCACAGTAGATGATCTAAAAGCATATACTATAAGCCTTTAATCCTTGTCTTTAAAATTAGCTGATGATTTGTTTTTTCCTTTAGTTAACTTATTTGTAATTCATTTCAAGTTATTAAGCCTTTACTTTAGCATATTGTTGGAAGTATTCAGTTAAACATTTGAAAGTTATGATTTTGCCAGATTCTACAAGTAAGGAAAACCAAATAGGTGGTTATTGAATTCAAAACATTGTAACAGAGTAGAAAAATATTTGTAGCTTGAAATTAGATATTTATTATAACTATTTGAAATGCTCAAATTGTGTCTCAAAATATTTTATAACCTATAAAAAGCTTCCCTCATGGTCATGAACTGCATTTTTAAATGTTTTTTATATATACATAATTGCTTAATATGGCTATAATTTATTATAAATATTTAATCTATAACAATACTTGCTATTAAAATGTTATTACTTATATAACATTACAAATACTTTTAAAATATACACTTTGTGTAAAATGTTGGTATCATAATTTTGCAAGACAGGCTCGGTTTGATGGTCCAAAAAATATACACCTGAAACAATAAATTTCATTAATATTATTTTCCCCAATTTTAATTTTGTTTAATCTTTTATTAGTATATCCGAAAAAGAATGAATTCTAGCTGCAGCTTGTGATTCAAACTCCAGAGCTAGTATAATTTAAATGGATCTCTCTGTCTCTGCTTCCATATCTAGGGTTAAAAAGGCTTGTTCTACTCTTCCTTTTGAATGTATAGAGCAATGTTCATACTTCTGCCTTTTTTATTATCAAATGAAACCCGATTTCCATGTGCCAGACTTTGTCGGGTAGATATTATTAAGTACTCCTTTATCATAGATGAACCAGTTGAGGACCTTGACTGTTAAATAATTTGCCTAAGGCAATATATCTAGCAATACCAGAAACGGATTTCAAATTAGTGACCAGCAAGCTACAGATTTCTTGCCTTATTAATTTTTCCACATTTATCAGGGAAAGCTCTCTTCTAACCATGTGCTCTAATGCACTGTGGATTTCATTTTCTAACTATGGGAAGTCTGGCCTGAATTACTATTATTTACCACTAGACGCCCAGTGCATGGCATTTGTGCATGGGGAGGGTTCCTAGGTCTGGCCAGCAATCAGGGCTGATCAGGATCCCCACATCCCAGCCTCCTCCTTTCCTACTATCCTGCACATCACCATGATGTGGTCCCACCTCTGCCCCGCCTCCCCACCTCCCTGCTTCCTCCTTCTCTTGCTCCCTCAGCACCCAGTCTCCGCAGCTGGCTGCATGCCACATTCAGTGCCAATTCCTGCTGGTCACGTCATAGTGAGAGATTAAACTCCAGTTCTTCTGATCAAACACCCAAAAGGACACTTTGCATATTAGCCTTTTATTTATATAGAAGAGTGCCAGCAAAAAAGTTAACTCATGATAGCTCTCTGCAGGGCAATCTACTTTTGAAGGCCTAAATCACACAACTGTGATGTCATTTACTTTCCATTGTGTCCATATTCAAAGCATCTCCTCTGGAATATGCCAGCGCTAGAAAGTTTCACTGCCTCCTGGTGTCAGCCTTCAGAAATATATTAGTACTCAATCAGTCTGAAACATTTACTAATTTATGTGCCTACTGGTGTCTAGGTAATGGGATGCATATGACTTGACACAAATAGAGTAGAATCTTCCCAAAGACCTAAAATTAAAATAATTAAGGCTTTATTTACTTAAATCGTACCAGTATGGACCATTCTGAAAATTTATTTCAAATAATTAGTTTTTCCATAGGAAAAATAATTTTTATAGGTTTTGAGGATGGAGTTGGTTGGGCTTATACAGAGACAACACATTTGTGAACTATAACAATTAAAACACACACACAAATTTAACCTCTTTAGTAACTTTGTCCCTTTAAGTATCTTTTATTTGCTTAAATATTGAACTCTCTCATATAGAATCTATGGTTGACTTGGCCATGATTTAAGGGGTTAACATAAAATTCCCTCTGAGAAATAACTATTACCAAATAAGACTGAATGACATGCTGTCAATAGCAAAGTTTGAACTTATAAATAACTAAATGAGATACATATGTTTTACCATGACTAACTCAGAAGCTATTAGCTAAATAGACATCAGTGCATACCACCAAATCTTTCATCAAAATGAAAAGTGACTATTTATACGTTATTAGATCGGTACTGATAAGGCAGCATTACAGGTTAATAACTTTTTTTTAAAAAATATATTTTATTAATTTTTTTACAGAGAGGAAGAGAGAGGGACAGAGAGTTAGAAACACCAATCAGCTGCCTCCTGTATACCTCCTACTGGGGATGTGCCCGCAACCAAGGTACATGCCCTTGACCAGAATCGAACCTGGGACCTTTCAGTCCAAACTCCGACGATCTATCCACTGAGCCAAACCAGTCAGGGCATAGGTTAATAATCTTTATGTAGATTTATTAAGATATAAAACATTTAGTATAGTGCCTGATGCACAGTAACTCCTCTATAAATTGTAGTTAATCTTTCCCCTTTAAGAAACCTGAAAATGTGGAAAAGAAAAGAATTAAATTGTCTTATCCTCTTTAAAACCCCACTAAATATCCACACAGCAATCATGAATAATAACTGACAGTTTTTACTAAGTTTGGTCATTTAGCAACCCTTAATGAGGGTCCAATATTGGAACAGACATTTCTGTGATAGAAAGTTGCTAAAAGATTTCCCAGGAAAACAGAGATGGCCTTCAATTGGATGGGGAAAACAAGAGCAGAGATGGTTTGTGAAGCAGTCAGCAATGAGGCTTTGCATTTCCAGGGAAGGTGGACTAGTAGGGATGGGCATGAGGATGGGCATCCAATCAGAAGTCACATGTGTTAAGGCCAGGGTGTGGGAAAGGGCAAGCGGTGTATGACACAGAGGGGCAGAGGGAGCAAGGGGAAGTTAACTCTGGAAAGGTATTGGGACACCCCAAGATCCTCTGATTGTGGGACTCTGAGAAGCCCATTGCGTTGAAAGAATAGGAGGTCATTGCGGATGCCTTCATTGTGAGGTGATAGAAAGGTTCTCTGTTAGGGACAGTGCGGTGTCCGTTTTCCACAAACTCACCCTCAGACACACAGGGCGTCGCCATGAAGAGCATTGGCTCACTGCTAGGGCTGTGATGAAATTAGGTTTATTGGCCTTAGTTCTCTTACCTTTAAGAAAACACAGAAAGTCTTCACAATGGAATATCGGGTTCCGTTTCCTTTGATGCAGTAACGCACAGACAATATTGCACTGATGATTAACTGTCGTGCCCCTGAGCTTTTCCCCCGCACAAAACCTCCTTTCAGCAGATTTCTTATCTGCTATCAGGGGAGTGTTTACAGCAGCTCAAACTCTTAAGAGCCCTGTCTCTCAGACGGATCGGGATAATTAAGCCAGTGTTTGCCAGCCCTCTGCTCTTCCCCTTTGTGAGGCTGGAAACGAGGTAAAACAGGATGCATTTACCAAAAATAAAACCCTGGCAATTTGGGTAGAGCAATTGGGTTAGCAATTGGGTAGAGATTTTATTGGTTGACTTTCCTCTAAGTGTTTCTTCTGATACATAAGTAGTATTGGAACCATCGCTAAGGTAGAACAGAGAACTGATCTCTTAATGGAGATCATCTGATCTATAATAATAAAAGGGGGATATGCTAATTTAGGCCAAATGTCCTTCCAGGCGTCATTCCTGACGTCCATCCAGAGGGACAAAGCCGGGGCTGGCGTGAAGCCCAGGTCCTGGTGGCAGCTAGAGGGGAGCAGCCCAGGTCCCTAGTGCTGCAGGGAAGCTGGTGCTGGCAGCAGGGCCCGGGGAGGAGGAAGGGGGGTGAAAGGGGGTGAAGAGGAAGGTCTACTCTTGCATGAATTTTCGTGCATCAGGCCTCTCGTTTTCTATAAAGGAGAAAAAAATATATCCATAGTAATATGTTATACATATATATATATATATATATATATATATATTAATTATCTCCAACTTAACAAAAATAAAATATCTTTGATTTGCTGCCACATATCAAATTTAGAACTAGTTTACTATATACAGTGGTATCAATAAGAGAGGGAGTATTATTCTGAGTTGAAACCAGTCATTTTGTTCAAGATCTTAATTGTTTTTAGAACTAGAGTTATTGTGAAATTGTGGGGCAAAATATGATGCTGAACTTTATTCCCCGCCCCCACCCCCATCTTCTGGGTCTCCGGAGGGGGAATTCTCATAAGCAATATTAAGTACTTCGTATTTGGATGGAGCTGAAATAGAATGACTTATACCAATTACTCATGCCACAAATGAGAATAATATACTATTTGAACTCACTGTATATTCAGTGCAAGTGTTTTCTCTTTGTTCACGTATTGTAAACATATTTTGACCCCAGGCTTTCATCATTGAAGTTAGATTCTGAATCCAATATTTAATACTCGTGAGTTATTGATAAGACATTATTAAAATCTGAACATCTCTTCTGTCTAATGCTAATGTTATTTTGATGAATCCTTACCTGGGCATATTGTTTTCATTCCTTTATCAGAAAGAGTGGAAGAGATGGAGGGAAGGGAAAAAAGAGAGAGGAGCATGGATGTATGTGTGAGAGAGATACATATACTGGTTGCTTCCTGCATGTGCCCCTACCGGGGGTGTGGAGTGAACCTGCAACCCAGGTGCATGCCCTTGACTGGGAAGCAAACCTGGTAAGCTTCTAGCCATTGAGCAATACTGGCCAGGGCTCTTATGTTCTTTAATTATTATAATAAGTGTCAATAATTGCAGCATTTAACTTTAGTGATATTCAGTTCAGTTAAAGACTATGCAATGCTATCATTGTTCAATATTAAATTAATTATTAAAAATTTAGACAATTAATATAAATATGAAAATCAAGAATTCCTATAATGAAAAAAAATCTTAGCAATGAAGATATTCCAATTGAAAACCGAGATTACAGTGAGCTAAGACGATACATAAATTATATACTCAAGAAATAAAGATTTGTTCCCCTAGGAACATTTATAATCTCTCACTATTCGAGTGATACAATCTGCACACAAAGTGTTTGTGTACAAGTACATGTTACTTGTCAATATTTCATAGATAAGCCAGAATTTTGTCAAACTCAATCATGCTAAGGCTTGACTATATTCTTTGACCACAAATATTGTTGGCTGACTTTCAAATATTGACTGTCTATGAAAAGAAATAATCTTAAGATAAAATATTTAAGCATATAAAGTAGCTAAAAGTACTAATAATATGACACGAATAGCATAGGTCACTTAAGGATTTCATGAATTCCGCTTTTGGAAAGATTTCACTAGTCCTTAGTGTTTTCTTTTTTTAAAAAAATATATTTTTATTGATTTTTCACAGAAAGGAAGGGAGAGGGATAGCAAGTTAGAAACATCGATGAGAGAGAGACATTGATCAGCCGCCTCCAGCACGCCCCCTACTGGGGATGCGCCCACAACCAATGTACATGCCCTTGACTGGAATCGAACCTGGGACCTTTCAGTCCGAAGGACTAGGTTCTGTCCACTGAGCAAAACCAGTTTCGGCGTGATTTCTTTTTTTAAGTGAATTTAACTTTGGAAAAATAAGACTCCTCTTACTATTTTAGAAATGGAAATAGAAATAATACTATCTCTGAACAGTATTAGTGTCAAGCAAATTTGTGTGCAACACTTACACACAACTATAGGAAGCCTTTTAGAAATGCTCTAAAAGCCATGGTTTAACCTAGAAACTGTACTCTGACAAATTGGAAAGGAATGAGTACACTGTGTTCAAGAGTAACCTGATGGAGGTTCTGGAGGAGGCCAGAGGAAATCACATGGATCCATCACCGTGAAATCCATCATTGTGTACCCACTCTCTACCCCCGACAGCTCAGAGGACGCGCTGTGGTAACCTACCATATCCCTGCAGTGTGATGTAGGAACCAAGTGACTGCAAGTCTGAACAATTTGGGATCTCCCACACAGGGCAGGCCAGCACACTGTCCCTTTGACAGAAAGCTACATTTCTGTCCTAGTCAGTGTTAAACAATTGTAAGGAGACTGATCAAAGGGAAGTGTTTCTGAGACCATTGTCAGTCTCTGGGCTTTGTTATGGGCGGTGTAGAGTTCCATGTGAGGAAGATGGAAAGAGGAAAGGTGATGTATTTCAAAGGATTAAGCTGCATGAAACAAAGATCTAAAACATTTACTGTAAATTCCTGCTGAATGATCTTTTGCCTCTTCTCCACAACTTATCTATAACAAGTGCATATATTTTAATAGCTTTTTGCAACTGTGTGTACGTGATCTCTATTTTTAAAGTGATATTCTCCTAGCATTTTTGCTTCACAGATGGGTAAGCAGACCCCTTTATTTGAAATTTTGGTCCTGCTAATTTTTCTTGATAGTGGGATGACAGAATCCAAAGAAACTTTATAGTTTATCATAATAAAGAGGTAACCATGTAAGATATAAAAAAATGAATCCTTTTTATTTTAAAATTCAGTATTCAAATGAAATAACATTAGCAAGTATCTGTTGTACAAAGTGTAAATGGGAGAAAAAGAAAAAGCTGAGAGACAAATTATCTTCTGGAATACAAAGATCTCGATATAATTTTTTAAAGATAAGACTGATATAATGCATTATGTATCATATTTATGAAAAATTTTACTTGTATATATCAAAATTCAAATTATATTTAAAATTGCCTGTTTGTGAGGCCATAACATTTCTTTAAAATAATAGTATTATAAAAAAACACACTCATGTTTGATTCTTTTTAAAAAATATATTTTATTGATTTTTCACAGAGGGGAAGGGAGAGGGATAAAGAGTTAGAAATATCAATGAGAGAGAAACATCAATCAGCTGTCTACTGGGGATGTGCCCACAACCAAGGTACATGCCCTTGACCGGAATCAAACCCAGGACCCTTCAGTCCGCAGGCCGATGTTCTATCCACTAAGCCAAGCCAGTTTTGGCTCATGTTTGATTCTTAACACCTAATATTTAACAACATATCTTAATAAGGTATTCCTATGAACAAGTTACAAAAATAGCAAAAGACATTATTTTCATTTTATTTCCACATAGAAAATGGCATTATATAGAAAATGTTTAAATAACTTGCCACAACATGAGCCCTCACACTTCTAAGATAAAACTTGGTGACATCAAATTATCATACAAAGGAAAGTTCCTACACGGTCCCTCTGTCCACATGTGAAGCAAGAGTACCTTGAGATCATGAGTTAAAACCAGGGAACATGTGTAGGCAGTTGTAAAACGAATTTGTAAAATATATTAAGTTGTTATAGATAAACATGCAACATGGCAAAAAGTAACACTTTTCTTTCAGATGCAATTTAGGAGATACATTGGCCTGCTTTGTTTGAAATCAGTTTTTTTTTTTTTTATGATTGCTTTAAATATCATTGCTATTGGAAGGAAGAGAAGTAACAAATTATGCCACCAGTATAGCCTTCAGATGAAAAAAACCAACAACACACACACAAAACACAAAACGCTTTATTCTCTGTAAACCAAATGAGAAAAACAAGGAGAACAGAGTTTAGGGTGGGACATCTGGGACAAACCCACCGGCCCTTCCCAGGGCTGATGGGAGTAAGCATGACTTGATTAATGAGGGCTTGTGTCTCCGTGATAACATACGTGTAATTGGTGTAGCTGTGTGGGGATCAGTAAAGCAAAATGGTTGTCTGCTCCCTACAAAGTGCTGGCTGAAACAGTCTGCACCGAGTCCTTCAGAGCAGGAAATGTGTTTTAAAGCTGCCAGACTTGTTAACAGAAATCGGTTTTTCATACAAAAGGTCAAATCGCTTTTATGTTCAAAGCTGAATGTAGATGTGAGGATAAACAACTGTTTTACCTTTGGGAATTATTTGACACATGTGACTGCACCTAAAAGAGAATTCGTTTAATGCTATTTGGTGCTTTTTACCTTAACCCTGTGGGACTGAAAAACACATTACACATTTCCCTTGGAGTTGACATGATTCACCTCCTTAGGAAAGGTTGGAGGCGGAGGTGGGGACAGAGATGCTGGATGGAGATTCACAGTGTTTTCACTAGGCTTATTAATATGAAATGTGGACTTCTTGCACTATCTCTAACCCCATCATAGTTAATGTAACATACCCTATAAGAGTTAGGTCTTATTTAAATGCTATAATAAATCCATCCTGGCATGCTGACTAACTGCTAGTATATTACAACGATAGGCAAGATTTTAAAACGCTTTTTATTGAGAAGCTAGGAAAATGGACTCATGATTATGAGAATGACTAGTGGCTGTACCTCAAAGCTTCAACATGCTGATTTATCTCTCTGGTTTTTCCATAGCTATTCAGCTAAAGCTTGGCCAATGACATCCACATTCACTGATTAAACTGAAGGATTTCGATATATTTGTAGATCAGAGCCATTTTTCTTTCCAAAGGGAGCAAAATTCATAATTTACTACAGACCACTTTTATACCAGCCATGGATTCACTCAAAGTTTATTTAATGATAGTTTCCTTGGGACTCTACAGTATGGGATTCTAGGATTCATAAAATAAACTAGGCTTGTTCTTCACAGTTTTAGCAAAGATGTAATAGTCTTGTTCATAAAATACAAGACTGCCTGAAATGACACATAATACAATGATTAAAATATAATGTGATTTATGAGCCAAAACTGGTTTGGCTCAGTAGATAGAGCGTTGGCCTGCAGATCCAAGGGTCCAAGGTTCGATTCTGGTCAAGGGCATGTACCTTGGTTGTGGGCACATCCCCAGTGGGGGGCGTGCAGGAGGCGGCTGATCAATGTCTCTCTCATTGATGTTTCTAACTCTCCCTTTCCCTTCCTCTCTATATAAAATCAATAAAATATATTTAAAAAAATAGAATGTGATTTATGATATGATAAATGATTGAACTGAAAATACTGCTTAGTAACTTTTTTATTGTAAAATTACTCAAGATAATTTTAAATAGACAATAATATTAAGCCCAGCCAGCATGGCTCAGTGTTTGAGCATTGACCTATGAACCAAAAGGTCATAATTTGATCCTCAGTCAAGGCATACTAGTATGCCTGAGTTGCAGGCTAGATTCCCAGTTTGGGCATGCAAGAGGCAGCTGATCAATGAGTCTCTCTCATTATTGATTTTTTTTATCACTCTCTTCCTTTCTCTCTGAAATCAATAAAAATAAAAAATTAAGAATATCAAGATACATAATTTAAATTAAATATCAAAGTCTTATCTTCTTTATTAGACTATTCCCTGAGGACAGAGATTTCTGCCTTATTCCACATTAGAGCAGTCATTAGCCTAGCACGTCTTTGCATTCAACATAGGTAAACTCGGTCTTCCTGAAAATAAAACAAAAGAAAAGAAATCTGGCATATGTACAAGCCTTCCCAAGCCCAACTCTAATTGGTTAAAATTGCTTGGAAATATCAAGAGATTTATACCTTCTAAATTTTTCTAACCTACCATCCCTTGCGTCTCTTTCTGCAAATGAAAGTTACCATGAAAGAGTCTCTTGGATCCAGAAATAACCCCATCAAGGCAGTTCTGGCTTTTGGGGACAATGACCCACCTTGTTCTCTCCCTGTAAACAGATTGTGAGGTAGGTCTAAAGATAAAAATATATTTTAATTGTAATATATTTTATGCCAGAAATCTGGCATAAAAATGACAACCCCAGGAATATCCAAACTTTGTGTGTGTGTGTGTATTCATGGATGTGTGTGCATGTATGTGAGTATATCAATGTGGACTTATGTGTATACTTGAGACTATTTCATGGGACACCTTGATCGGACCTGAAACTTCTGTGTTCACTCTCTCCTCTGTGTCCTCTCCTGTCCAGGCTCTGGTCTTCTTTACAGAGGACTTACTAATGTTGCGAAGCAACTCAGAAATCCCTTGGCTCTTCACTATTGAAAAATATTGCATGGCCTCAACTTAAACCTCTTGCTCGCTCTTAACTGTCAACATTTACATGTGTGAAGCCGCTTAGGGACAACTGCTTCAGACCTCATTTCTACAAGAATTACATTCTTTAGATTAGCCCACTGCCTGTGGAAAAAGACTAACCACAAGTCTTTCTGTAGGAACAAAAATAAGCCTTTATTGGTTAGGATAAGGCAAGTAATAGATAAATCCTTTAGTGATGGATATGTTCAGAAAGTAACAAGTGCTTAATAGAGGGCACACTTATTTCTATCTCATAGGGTGGATATGTACTAGTGTTAATCAGCTACACATGTATATCTGTGGCTATTCCATCTAGCCCATGTTGCCCTCCCAAAATGACCATATAAGGAAAAGAGAGGAAGGAAAGATGTACACCAGTCCTTAACTGCGTTAGCCTAGTAGTTACAAAAATCCTTCCACTCAGCCCATGGTTTAGACTTAATAATGCACTCCTGATATAGAAAGGAACATTTATTGAATCTCTGCCAGAGGCCCTATAATCAGGTTCTTAAGTCTCCAGCCTGCCCCTACCTCCTATAACACACTGCTCTACTAAACTATGTTTTTAAGTGTGGATTACTTTCCCTTTTTTTCCAATATCTATGTGATCTATATTCTAGTGAGTAGTTTCACAAGTACCATATATATTTTTTTCTTTATTGATTAATGTATTACATATAGGACCTTATTGCTCCCCACACCCCCGCTCATGCCATCCCCTTCTCTAGTCCCTGTGTCCGTTGGTATGTTTATATACATGCGTGCAAGTCCTTTGGTTGATCTCTCCCCTTTAACCCACTCTCCCCCTACCTTCCCTCTGAGGTTGGATGGTCATATATATTTTAAAGTTTAAATCTTTGGAGGTACACAGGAAAATAGCAAAATATTGGTATAGATTGTTTTTGTCTAGAAAATGATCCCTAATAATCCATATCAACCCTTTATTATTAGATTGTGGGCTCCTCTCTAAAGGTTAGGATCATACATTCATTGCCAGACACTTTAAAAGTGACAAAACAGTTAACTCCCCATGACTGGTCTGAATTTTGCGTTTGGCACAGAACATATTAAAGTAGATTTGTGAAGTGGGAGAATGAAACTTCCCAGAAAGCCAGGCGGCTCATAAAAAATAAGATTTTTCAACAGGCATTTTATTAATGAAGTATATTTGTACTTTTATTTCACGGTTTAGAGTAGTATGATTTGGCACACAAAAATATGTTTTTGTACAAGTGAATTTCAGTTCATTTTATTTTCATAGTATTACACATATACATTTACATATTTTACTTATTACACCTAGGAGTGTAGCAAACTTTTCTTTATGATGTTTTAGCTTGGTATTTCAACCAACTACCTATCTTGATTAATATTATCTTATACATGATTACTTCCCTCCCCTCCCCCCAAAGAATAACCTCTAGTTTATTGGTCAAGACTTTTTTCTTGATTTCTTTCTGTATCCATATTTAGGACATCCATTCCATTAGGTTATAATATACATTCTTTGAAAGTTGATGCTGTGATAATCTATTTATGTGAGGGTAATTTGCTATTATATGATTTTTAGCAACGTGATTATCTCTGTTGGTATAATCTATAGCAGCCACGCTGTCCATACATGCTCTCATTATATGTTCAATTATTGGAACAAATGGGAAAAAAAAAATCAAGAAAATGCAATAGCTATTTTGGCCATGGCTAAAGAACTAAATTTTTAATTTTATTAATTTTAATTTATCTAAGTTAAATTTTGGTCACCGCTGCTTCAAAAACTTATAGATCATAATTAGCCCAAGTTTTGTATTATTAAAAATAAAACCCCTGAAGACACACTATAGAGAATAGCTAAAACATTCACTCTCTAGTCAATCATTTCTACTGTATTACTTTGCTAAGGCTGCCATAAAAAATGTCACAAACTGATGGTGTCAGCAATAGAAACTAATGTCCAGTTCTGATGGCTAGAAGTCCAGAGTCAGTGCTAGCAGGGTGGGTTTCTTCTGAGGACTCTCTCCTTGGCTCTGCATGCCACCTGCTCTCTCTGGTCTCACGTGGTCCTCTTTCTTTTGTGCTCACCCATCCTTGATGTCTCTTTTTGGTTGCAAATGTCTTCTTCTGAAGAGGATTCTCCATGTATGGGAAACTAGTATCTGAGAATGGTATACAATTTTTAAAAACTCATGGAAGAGATAAATATTTGAGTTGTGCTGATTATAGAACTCACATGACAGATTTGAACTCACATTCAATATCTCTTCAAAATGTTCTGATATTACCAGAGGCAATAGCTGATTTGAAGAGAATATAATTTTAGTTTCTTTATCTTATTGCTTTTTGAAGCATTCAAGGTCTTGTTAAGCAACATGGGATTTTAAATTAAGTTTTTATGTAGTGGTTTCTAGAATGTCTGCCATGATTTTCCTCTTTAGGCTAAAACAAAACAAAACAAAACAAACAAACAAAACCCAAAGCATTTGCCTATTTTCCTAGAGTTTATCTTACATAATACTTATTCCTTATTAAATGTTTAGAATCTTAGCTTTATTTAATTGGACAAGAATAGTTTTGACAAAGGTCTTAGCCCTGGTATTTAAAGAAATGGTCATGTTCTCAGCTAGGAAAATTAACTTTTATGTTAATACCATATAAGAAGTGTGTCACAAAAGATTAACCACAAAAATAAGAACATATTAGCAATAATAATCAGCTTTGATTAAATTTCAGCACTTTGGGCCGGGCCGGGTAGCTCTGTTTAGATACATCAAGGTCTCAGGTTTGATCCCCGGTCAGGGTACATACAAGAAGCAAATCGATGAATGCATGATTAAGTGGAAGAGTAATATATACTCCTCTCTCTCAAAACAATGAATTAAAAACATGTTTTCAGCACTTTTTGTTGCAATGCCTTACACTAATATATTGGAAGTTGTTGTTTTTTAACTTTACTTTTTCACATAGCCAAAGATAAAGGGAGGTTAATTATTCGTCACTGATTCAAAAATAGGGTGATAGGAATTAAGTACAGAAAGCATCTCCTTTCTTTTTGACATCGTTAGCACTCAAACTAATGTGAGCAAGTACCTAACCCTGGACTTCTTACTATGAAAAAAAAAGCAAACTCCTGTTTGACTATGTTGGTTCTCTATTACTCACATGTATTCTTAACTGTCAGAGACTGTATATAATCTAGACTAGTTGTTCTTCAATAAAAAATTTTTGCCATGTGGAAAAGTCCAATATGTGTACTCTCTAATATGGTAATTAATAGTACGGTAGTCACACGGGGCTCATGAACATTTTAAAGGGCGGTAATATAATTGGGAAATGGAATTCTTAATTTTATCTTAGTGAACAAATTCAAATTGAAATAGCCACATGTGACTTGGGCATAACTATTGACAATACAGGTCTAAGACTTAGGGAGAATAATTAACTCAATATTTTGTTATCAAACAGTTCAAATTAATTTCTCCATCCATTGAAGACCATGAAATTTCACCCTGTGGATGATCATATTTGTGTCTTGAAAACTCATTGTGTTCCTCTGATAAATCCTGGGCAGTCATTGCTTCTTGTGTAAGCGTGGGCCCATAAAATAGGGCCATGCATATTTCGGGCCTTAACATAGAATCTCCTGTTCTGTTCATGTGGATTTAGTAGATTTGGGGTTAAAACCTTCTTTGATTATTCAAGTTGTAGTCTCTATTTCTTTGCCTATGTCTGGGATTATGGTTATGGAAGTTCACTTGCCAGTCGTCAGTGTTATTATGAACAGAAAGCTGTTTTTGCTCAGAAGAGTCAAGGCTTGGTACTGAGTGGTCAAAGGCAGACTGAGCAGGCTGAAGGAAAACAGACTCGGTGTCCCCATAGACTCCTGTGCTCCACGGTCCTGGGCTTTGAACCGTCTCCTGCCCGGTCATTCCCCTGAGTTTTAGGTTTACTTTCTTCTATTTTCACAATTTTATTTTTAGGAATAACTTAGTTCCAATCTGTAACAGATACCCTTTGTTTGTTAATATGGGGGATGTATTAAAAACCCGAGTATTACAACGATGGTTTATTCCTTTTGGGTAATCAAATTCAGTCCTCCTCCTGGCTTTATTAGTTGTAAGCGATGACACTGACCCTTCTTTTCTTCCTAGTCTTCTGTAAGTGAGTGTTTGCTTTTAGCTTCATTCTCATTTTTCTGTGAGGATCTGGAGGAATCTTTTCAGCAGTAATATATGAGACTATGTGGCTCTCTAAGCAGGGACCCTAACAAAATAGTTGAGGTTTTCTTCAGGATGTTTTTCTGTGTCATAAATATATGGATTTGATGCTGAAACACCCAAGTGTTACATTTCACTGTATAAATGGACCCAGTTTCAATGACAGGATTTCATCATTTCTTTCTTTTCCTGCGACCTTTCTGGGTGAGCATTCTTTGATTGTGAAATTATTATTTCATGTCATTTATGGGTCCGAAAATGCTTCTTGATGCTAAGTGTTGTAGTTAATTGGTTGATAAGGGGATTGACAAAATACTCTTCCATCCAGAAATAAAAACTAATAGGAAATTCTGAATGTGGATTAGATGCCATAATGTCTAAAGCTAGCTAAACAGACGGACGTCACTTTAAACTATATTTTAACATATTATGTTATACAATGTTATTCTCAAACTTTACCCTCAAAAGGCCACTAAGACATTTAAACATCATATCCCAAATTACGTACATTTTTAAAATTGGTAAATTACCAGTCCTTTCTTTCATTTACTGGTTTTCTTCAAGTCTTCAAGGAAAGAATTATGAAAGGGAAGCTGATCATCAAAAAGAGAACACGGATTCCATTCCATAAAGCTTTCCAATACCTGTTTATTCCCTCAGAATTCAGTTTGGCGACAGTCATGGTTTTTCATGCCCCATTTTTTTTAAAGTCTCCAAATTAAGAATGATTTTAAAGTATCAGTTCAAGTTGTATCCACTTGCCAGAAATGAAACATCAGAGGACAATAAGGGAAATCTTTGAAAACATGGACACTCCTCAATAATGGTCATCATTGTGTTGGTTGTAATTCGTGTGTTACATTTTTAAAAAATTAAATGCAAAGCACTAAATACATTTTCCCCCTTTGTATTTAAATATCATTTGCATATTAAACTCATAGGAAATGAAATGTGTGACTATCTCCATGAGGAGATTCGGGGTTCTGGAAAACTTGCGGAAGTGTGGTTCCCAGTGCTGTGACTTACAGTGTTGGCACTCATGCTTATTGGGTACGACTCTCAGATAAGCCTGTGCCACACAAGTTCCCATCCCGTCTGCCCCAAAGCCAAGCTGATTTACATGGCAAAAACCATTTCATTTATTCTCATGAAGGAGAAGTCTGAATCAAACAGAAAACTGAGTGTTGCAAAAGTGCCTGGAAAAAGTATTGTTTCAATGGGAAGAAAAGTTGAGTTTGGCTTGCCTATCAGTAATCATCATCGTGCTGTCTGTTACTCTCCTCCTGCCCTTGATGCTTTCCATTTTTTCCTGAGTCCCTGGTACTTAGCAATAATAGGGTTGTCCCTGTGCTTATCTATGTCCACGTGTGTTGTGGGAGAAATCCAGAGACCAGTTCGTTCAGGTGGTGCTGTGGCAGAGGCACATAAAAAATGCTATAAAGCAAACCACAAAACATAGCTTGATAATTTGTTTACACTTGATGTTTGTTTGTGTTTTGTACCTTTTTTTTTCACCCTAGGCAGAATTTATATAAACATTCATTCACATATGTGTCTCAGTGCGTGGCATGAAGCAAGATAGCAGAATGTAGTGTGAATTGAAAGTGTAATCACTGTAGACTAGGTTTTGTAAAAAAACAACAAATACCAAATCTAGGCAGTCTGTATTCAGTTTAAAGAAACATTTTTATTTCACATTCTGTGTAACTTTGTGGCCTTTTGTGGGAGAGGCATGGAGGGGATATAAAAATAGATGTCAGGTAATTAGGAAATGTAGATACAGTCGATCTGTTAAATGTCCTGCTGGTCCAGGGTGACAACGTAAATGTTGATATGCACCTGACAAAAATAGTGCTCTGGTATTCTTGGCTGTGAGCTTATTTTATCTGCAGTGACAAAGCACTGCCTATCTCTACTCCGAGAGTGTGTGTGTCTAAAATGGAAGTGAAATGGTCTAGACGACTAATATTAGAGAAAATTTCACTTATCAGCTAAAATAAACTCTCCAAAACATGGACTTCTGAAAGAACACACAGTCTTAAGTGTAAGTGCGGTCTTGAATTTCTGAGCGGGCAGAGAGTGGAAAATATTTATCGTACTTCTGTATCTTTTTCAGACTTAACATGAGTTAGCCTTCCTTCTGCTTTCTAGTTACATTGCCCTCAGAACTGAACAATTATTTTCCTTAATCCTGAATCTACTAGGTTGGTTGAGATACAGGGTTCTCATAGTTCAGCCAAATAATGACTGAGGGTTTACATTTTAAATTTACGTATAGTATTTATATACGACATTATGCTTTGTCCAGAAGCCACACTCTCGGAGAGCTATGCATCTGAGCTATATTTTGTTAGCTACCCATCACTTTGCTCTTTCACTAATTCCTTTTTTCCAGGATAATATTAGGGAAAGCCCTATGACATATACCCTGATGATGTTAAGGTTTGTTGGAGATGTAGATCATTACATTAAATCGTTGTTTTCCTACCCGGGCCTCAGAGGAGCACCGCTTTATGTGGCAGTATCGGCCGCATTCATTGTGCCTCATTCCAAGCAATTTTGCCTAATGCCATGCAATGTTTTCTAAACCGTGTCCCATAAATCACTAATGTATCAGCAGATGTTTGTAAGAGAGGCTAAAATATATATATATATATGGTTTGGGCTCAAACATGTTTGGGAAAATTGTGTTACCTTCTTTCTTCTTGGTCATGCACAGGTTGCATTCACGTGATAAAAGGCTCTGAGCAGCTCTGGAGTAGAGCAGCCTCTGTAGTTAAGAGAGCATTTTCCCACATGCAGTTGTTTTTGTACCCCTTTTCTTAAGGCAGCTAACGTCTTGGGGATTCTTTTTTCAGGTAACGCTGACCCAAAGAATTCTATATGTTACATAATTAATGTATTTCCCCCCACCCCCTTTTGAAGAAGCTTCAGAAAGAGACTCGGGTAAAAATATGCCACTGTCATGCAGCTAAGGGGTCCCCGTCTTCCATATAAACAAGGGAAGCTGCCATAGAGGTCTTATCAGGAGCTATACATGAACTTGTTCACTGAAGCAGTTTGTGGTAGAGGCATGGAGCGGCCAAGGGGACCATCAAAATGGTATATACCACTGCGATGTGGTGTATGCCTGATACAGCCCACCATGCAACAGTCAGACACAAAGGTGCAACTAGAAAAGCAATCTAAATAGATCTTGAAAACATAATCAGAATGAGAGTGTACCATGAGCTCTACAAGAGATCAAGTAGAGTCTATACTAGATCAGCCTCCTACCTTATGGCTCTTTCTATCTACCTATGTTGTTTACTGGTTGCATAAAATTTTGCACCAACATTGTTTTCTTTCTTCCTTAACAATAACTCAACAATGTTTGTGAGCTTCTTTGGGGAACCTATATAAAAATATATTTTTTTATAAAATTAAGAATTATCCTATTCAGGTATAGGTGTTACTCAGTTCTTTTCCTCTGCTTCCATCTTTTGAAGCCCTGGGGTTAAGGCAGACAGGAAGTAGGATATTTGCATGTGCACGTGACAATCCCAACTCAGATAATGACCTTTTTCGGGCCAAGACACTCTAGTTTTATTAGTAAGTTTATGTACTCATCTGTTTATTGAATGTGGGTAAGAGGATAAGAAGAAAAAGCTCTGGCCCAAAATAAAACATTTGTTGTATTCTGTAGAACCTCTTCTTGTGAAGAGAGCATTGTTCTCTCTTTTGCAACAATAAAAATCGGGGATGTGACCTTGGGAGGATGGGCTGAGGATGGTATATAAATTCACAGTGATTATACGTAGCTCTCAAAGTGACATTCAGTCTTATAGTTCAGCCAAAAGTTATAACTGTAGTTAGAGTTTTGAGTTGAAATTATGGTAGCTTAGTTCTGGTCTCAAGAGGGAAGTATACTTCTTATCTACCATGCAGATAGGACAACTAAGAACTGTTAACACAAGAGGTAGCTACAAAAAAAAGTGAGGTAGAAGCAATTGCAAGGAGTCCTGACATTGCAATCTTGTTGATTGTATAATAAAAACCTAACTTTATTTCCTATCCTCCCAATGCATCAGGCAACAGAAACCACACTTTATTTGAACTCTAAGCAAGTCCTAATTTCATGCTACAGAATATTGCAGTCAAGTTTGATGGCATCATTTAATTCACTATCCTCTGATCAATTAGAGTTAGTTTAGCAGAGAAGCTAAGAGCGCTGGCTCTGGATTCAGAAAGATCTAGGAAAGAATCCAGTTTTGACAATCACTAGTTGTAAGATTAGGGCATCTATTTAAACTCTATTTTTTTTAATCTATAGAGTGGGATCATGGCAGTAAAAATATCATCAGGTGATTGCAAGAATCGAATGAAGTAATGTTTATTCAAGTCCTCAGCATACTGCCTGGCATATAGTGCGCGATCCATGTTAGCTATTGCTATTCTGCACCAGGTTATACATTATTTTATTTTCTTAACCACATGTTTCTCAGCTGAGAGCAATTTTACCCCCAGGGGACATTTGCCTCCGTTAAAGACATTCCTGGTTGACAGCACTCTGGGGAATGGGGGTGGTGTGAGGAGAGAAGGTACTGGCATCTAGTGGCTAGAAGCCAGGGATGCTTCTAAGTGTCCTATAGTACACAGGAGAGACCCCTGACAAAGATTCATACAGTCCAACCTGCAACATGCCATAGTACGAAGATTCAGAGATTTGCTCTAACTATTCATTTTTGAGCACTGAGCTTACATATATTATTTTTGTATATTATTTAATACCTACTGATACAGTATATAATACTCTCTTCTGTGATATAGTTTAATCGGAGACACATCTGTAATAGGAACAATTTCTTTCTTTCCCAAGTTTTTCATACTAACACCAAGTTCTGTGAAAGTATTTTAAGATGATTTGTTAATTTTTATCCCCTAAAATAATAGAATTCGTTTTAGGATAAGTAATTATGTAAAAAAGGAAAGTAATTTTGAATTGGAATGATTTTATTACTTCTATATCACTTATTATAGAAATGTATTCTCAGGAATGGCTGTACATGAATGATATATACAAAAGTACGGATATTTGGTCAATGTAAGCACAGGTGGAAATATAAAATGTGAACTTAATCATGAAAAATTAACACATAATATTTAAGTACCCTAGTGAAATGTATGCAGCT
Organism: Lasiurus borealis; assembly: GCA_004026805.1. Lineage (NCBI taxonomy): Eukaryota > Metazoa > Chordata > Mammalia > Chiroptera > Vespertilionidae > Lasiurus > Lasiurus borealis. Next base: position 21,760 of record PVJN01003847.1, read on the forward strand.
TTTGGCAGAATCAAGCATGGTACTTCTTCTGTACTTATATGACCAGAAGCACATCAAAGTTATTATTATTGTGAAAGTATCTGTGTAATACTGATGGTATGGGCTGTTTTGTAATGAACTTTATTGCACTGATGAGCTTAGAATAAGATGACAGGATTGCTTTCCCAAGAACCTTTACTTCCTAGTCAGAAATCTATGCTATCTTGGACTTCTCCCCTATTCAGTAAAATGCCTTTTACTTTTTGCCATATTCAATGAATTTTATGTCATAGTGCATGGTGATTTAAAACATGCTTCTCACTATAACAAGGAAATCACGTGTTAATCCTATCACATTAGGATCAAATGAATGACCAAAGATAACAATTTAATTTTATCTGAAGTCCTTGGACTGTGACATAATAACAAGCATAGATGAAGCAATAGATAGTTTTTACTTCTCTCTCTCAACTCTGACTTGATATATTCTTTCTGGTAGTATGTGCAGAAATATCTTGAGACTTAGGTTTACTTGTAGTAAAATATTAAAGCCCCAAGAGCATTATTAGTGGTTCAGTGTCAGCCTGAATTTGAGCTGGAGGTCAAGGGCTTTTTGAATGGTATTTAAAAAATGTCCAAAATCATTAAAAATGTTCATTGGTGACCTAGCTGATGAAATAAAAATAACATAATCTATAAAATTTTAATATCACATTTTTAGGTTGGTACTTTGGGGGGTTATTGTTGATAATTTGAATTGAGAGTTACTTGACAAATAGAATAAATTAAAAAAAGAAATTCATGCGTAAAAGATTAATGGGATAATTCCACTAGTTATAAATAAAAGTGGGACCATAAATAGAGAATATGAAAGCCTGGGCCTTCTTTATTCATAGACTAGAAGCTAAATATGAATAAGAAGAGGAGTATTTTTAAAATATGTTTATAAAACTCCAGTATTGTATAACGGGAAGTCATTATTTAGGAACTACAATATAATCCATTCATAACTTATAAAAGAGATGGGAAGTTCAATGATCTTGTAAAAAAATAGAGCATACTTCTTGTTACAGTAATTTTTTTTTTACAATTAGGCAGGAGTAAGTACTGTTGATGAATGTTTCCCACTCATAATTGAAAATGCAGAGATATGGCTTTGATTTCACGAATGTGAGGCTAAAAATCCATTACTTTCAGCACCTTTGTCTTGCTTTTATTAAATTTATGTGGCTCACGATTCTAATTGCTAGGAAAAGCGCACTCATTTTGAAATTTTCTGTATAACTCGAATGAAATAATCAGGATAAAATTCCGTACTGACAAGTTTTCAGTCTCTTGTTAAACACAGAAACAGTACCCTTTCTCATAATTACACCTGGATATTGAATATGAAAAACAGGTTAAAAAGGAAGCCATTTGGCTTGAAGAATGACAGGTGACCTCCCAAACTTCAGGCATCTCTTTCATTACAAAACCTGTACATTTGAAATACTAAAAATCTATACCTGTTCTCACAGAAAGATGATGATGTTCTAGAAAGTAAATTGGCAACTCTTAGGATTTTCCACAAACCGATAACATGAAATTGTCATTTATGAGCTGCAACATGTAAAGTTGAGGTCAGTCTACCCAGAGTTTAAAGAATAAAAATTTATAATAACAAAAATAGTTTAAATGATTGTAGCAGCTGATGCTTATTAATTTCTTAGCGCGATACCTATGAGGCAGCCGTGAAAATTCCCTTCTCAGGTTTCCTGCCTTGGTCACTGCTAAGCACTAAAATGCTGAAGCTACACACTTGCCAGGACAGTTTCCAGCAAATGACTGCGCCTGGCATGGATGCTAATCCCAGCTTTCTTGAGAAACATGGAGCTCCTATTTCTGGCCATTTTGGCGTGAGGGCTCACCTTTGGCCTAGTGGGACTTAGAAGGGCAAAAACACTTGGAGATTCAGACTCGTCCAGCCCAATCATCCTTCTTTGTCTCTTCCTGATGAGGTCGAGACCTGCGTTCAGGTCCTGTGCAGTACTTATTCCCCTCATAGGCATTTACCTTAATAAATCTCTTCCATGTTGAAGCACCAGGAACATCTCAATTTTCCATACATGTTCCTGTACAGTTTTTTGCAGCTCATCTTTTCCCACTGACCAAGGTCTACATCCATGCAGCTGCTTCTTGGTCCTATCCTTTCTGTATTGGTTTGATGCAGATAGGCCCCGCCCTCATTTTGTCCCTTTAATTTTAGTCTAACAGTTGCAGAGGATTCAGAATCTCTATAACTTTCTCAAAGTCCTATTTTAAAGCTTGTATTGCAACTGAATTCATGAAACTCTAGATATCCTGTTCTAATGTTGCACAAGCCCATGCCACTGTGGAATCATACATGTCTTTGTTTTATTTGAATGCGCTTCCCTAAACATGCCTGCCGGTTACCTGAGGAGTGGGCCTACGCTTTCTCTGAGCACAGGCGCTGAGTCCATTTGCACACTGTGGATGTTCTGTGGAACAGGGGTGCCTGGTAAGGGACTGCCCTCAAATTGGTCCGGAAGGAAAGACTTTTAGCTGAAGCTCCGCAGAGTCACTAACAGAGCAGAAGTCATTTGTTAGATATTAATCTAGCCATTCCTGATCCACAGGCACTTCCTACTCTCCCATGACCAATCTCTCTGGACTATAGAATTCTCTGGTGGTACTAGTTAACTTTCTCTAGTTTGTTCTATCAAGCTACTTTAGATTTCTATGTATTCACTCTAAAAAGTAAAGTCTCAGTTTTTTAATATAATTCTGTACCTGCTCTTTTAAGAAGAGTCCTCTCTGGATTATCCATTTCCTGTTGGTTTTCTTGCTAGGTAGTGTGCTCTGCTATCTTTGAAACTCAAACAACAAACTGCTGGGAATGAGGATAACCTCTGGCCAGTTGGATTTCTCCGATCTCTATGCTCTGCTGAAATATAATTTCAGTTAACTAGATAAAGGCTAGAGCAGTGGTTCTCAACCTGTGGGCCGCGACCTCTTTGGGGGTCGAACAACACTTTCACAGGGGTCGCCTAAGACCGTTGGAAAACACAGATACGATTCATAACAGTTGCAAAATTACAGTTATGAAGTAGCAACAAAAATAATTTTATGGTTGGGGGTCACCACAACATGAGAAACTGTATTAAAGGGTCTCAGCATTAGAAAGATTGAGAACCACTGGGCTAGAGAAATGCCTTATTTTTAATATTTTCATAGAATACATATTGGGTCTTTTTGTTAAACAAAAAAATGCTTTAAAAAACTTGTTAAGACAGTGAGGAATACTTTTTTTTTTTTTTTTTTTAGGGGAATAGAAATCAGGCTCAACTCTGACTACTAGGACAAATGGAAATTTATAGCTAAGGAGTGGGATGGGATCCTGAGGAATGGAAAATTGGTAAGAGGAACATTAAGGCAAGGGCAGTGATTGGGAAACTCATTAGTCAACAAAGCAGCAAACCATGTTTTGCATTGGCTCGTGAGCCGCAGTTTGCCGACCTCTGGCCTACGGGAGTCCTTGCTACATCTACTGGACAGGATTCCTGCTGAAGGCAGGACAGAGTGATAAGATTTTAAAAGTGGAGAGTATAGAGTTTAACCAGATACCCAGGGGGATCAGATGCAAGGATGGGGGCATCTTTGCTGAATTGACTGAGCAGAATTCTGGACTGAGCTGGCCAAGGACAGTCAGAGCTTAGAAAGGTGTGGTCAGAGGAGCCTGACTCCAGTTTGGTCCAAAAGAGAGCTGGTGTCATATATTAAAATAGATATGGTCTCTGATTTTTAATATGAGAATCCCTTATTCTTGGACAGTCAATAGCTCTTATAATCAATAAAGTTCAAGTTGAAGAATTACAAAGGGAGTGCAATTTGATGCTGGAACGACAACTCATCTAACCACTCTTTTGTAAATAGCAATGAAAGTAAAGTGTAGCTAAAAATTGAACATCTGAACACCTAATGAATGATATTTATGCAAATAAAAATATGAACCAACAAAAATGGAAGACATTTCTGGATTATATTAAAAAATGTTAGCGACTTAGTTTGTTAAAAGAACTTTGTTTAAAATTAGTTTTACTTCTAAGACAATACTTGTATACTCAACTATAACAGCAAAGAAATACCTTGTATAGGAATTATATATGTTTATGTAATATCTAGTATTTTTGCCATGCTCCTTTCAATTTGTTTTTGCAAATATTAACTTTTATTTTATTTAAGAGACTCCGAACATTTCTGTTTCATATTAGCTATTTGTCTTTGTGGATGAATTTAAAGATTCAAAATGAAATGAAATACTTCATTAGCTGCTATCACATTTGAAAGCTTAATAGTGAGGCTCTGATTCATCTCTTAAATGAAGCCAAGAGCCTCATATATGGTTTTAAAAATAAATATTGTGAGTTAAATCAACCGTGATTATCTAAGAATCTTAACTAAGAGAATATATATGATAAATGCTTACCTACAAAAATTTTAGTAACAGCTAATAAATAAAATATGTATTTTTAAATCATTGAATTTAACTATAGAAGGAAGTGATTGAAAATATCCTGAGGCCAGAAAATATTAGAATATAAATTTAACCAGGAGCCTTAAGGTGTTGATGCATCTTGAAGACCTGAAAGGACCATAATTCTTTCATTTCTACTAGGAGCTCATTTTGTATATTTGAACACATTTAAACACATTTTTAAAATTCATATCGTAAGCAAGCTATGGAAATTATAGCTATTTTTTCATTAGTAATTTTCTTTTTTCTCCCTATGAATTATGGAATGAGAATTTTCTGGACTAGAATGAGATTATAGTATATTTTCTCTCCAACTATCAAGCAAACATATTTATATGTGATTTTTTTTAATGAAAAAATCAGAAATTAGCAGCAAAACCTCTAACACCACTTCTAAGTTTTATTTAAGTTTGCTTTCCCTTGATATTTTCTCAAATGCAAATAAGTTAGGTAATCTTTCCTACAGTCTGGCTGGATTTTAAGAAACTGAGCTCTTTCGGTTAAAGAATTAGTGGGAAAATCCCTTGACCTTGGCCAGGTACACAATTATTTTGCAAATGAAAAGGTGGTATGTGTGACTTTTTTAATGAGACAAAATTTGTCTTGAGTTGTAATCTGATTGCTGGTGTGCACCACTTGAACCTGACCCTAGGTTTGAACCAGTTCCAGTTAATTTATAAAAACAAGCAAGGTTAGCCTAGACTAGTATATGATTTACTAATAGTATACTCCATTGTAAACCTTTCTACTTACTTTATTGCTTTCTTTAAAACTAACGTACGAGAAACATTTCTTAAAGGTGATATTTTCTTTTTAATGATCTTACACTATTCCATTTGGAGACAAGGAGCAGGAGAATGAACTAGTCTTTAGCATTTATAAACCGGTCTTCCTTTATGCTTATGTAATTAATTTTATGTTGCATTGTATGAGACATTCTCGGTTTCTTGATATGGACACGGAACATCCATTGAAATATAGTTTAATCCTTTTAAAGTTGAGAAAGATTATTTCTCTGAACGCCCTTCCTTGTTTGAGAAGTTAAATCAATACTTTGAGGACAGTGACATGAGTCAATATTGATGCAATGCCCAAGCAGTTGCTTGAGTGTGTGCCTGTCATTCAGTTGTTGGGGTATGTGTACACACGTAATATGCATCTGAGTGCTCCTCTAAATTACAACAGTTATTTCACCTTTGGAAACACTAAGACAGTGGTTCTCAACCTTCCTAATGCCACGTCCCTTTAATGCAGTTCCTCATGTTGTGGTGACCCCCAACCATAAAATTATTTTCATTGCTAATTTTATGGTTGGGGGTCACCACAACATAAGGAACTGCACTAAAGGGATGTGGCATTAGGAAGGTTGAGAACCACTGCACTAAGAGAAAGGTGATGAAAACTATATAAAACATTCACCTGATGAAATGTCACAAGTTTTACCTATTATTTTTTTCATCATGAGACTTAAAAGATGTCAGCCCTTCAAATATGGCTGACTAGATTAAAACAGCCACTTGAGCTCATGTTGTCTCATACATAAATCTAGTCCTTCATGTCCCACTTAATTGGATCCCCTGGGATGATTTGGGAATAAATTTGCTGCCACAGTGGCTGGGTGTGAAGAGATAGCCTAATCTCTGGGACCGCCATAAAAGTGTCCTATCTGCTGGAAAGCAGAATCCCTGAAGGGTGTGCCAACAAAGGTGGTAAAGGACAGAAGGGACCGCTAGAAGTCATGTAGGTGTTTTTAGTTGGAGAATAGGATTCTATTGAGAATAGAATCCAGCAGTCGATAGCAATTGGTCATCAGTTTTAAACGTGGTTAAGCAATTCTTTTAAGTCGTGATTCAAAATCAAGATGACGTAAACTCTGCTCTGGGCAGTTCCAGTTTATGTCAGTTATCCTGGCATAATTACTAATTACACTTCCTATTATTTTCAAAAGTGGTTCGAGAGATGCACTGTCTTCCTTGGGAAAGTTTAGGGTTAACCTCCTCAGTCCAAGAAGAAATGGTCACACCAGGCATATTATCAAAAGAGTGACTCAAAGAAATGAAATAATTGCGGATGAGGAGCATATATATTTGAAAACACAGCCTTTGAAACAGTGCAGATACTTAGTTTCAGAGCTAATGAGCAGTGTCACAGTAGCTTTGCGGGGATTGATGCTGGAAATTTGGTCAAGTTTGCACCCAGGGAAGTGTGTATCAAACTTCTTGATTACACTAACCATGCAAGAGACATTTGCTAAAATTCAGATTCCCTGGCCTCACTCCAGACCTGAAGAATGAGACTTTCCTAAGGTGGGCATGGAGTTGGCATTTTCAATAATCTTCCTGGTGAAAATCGTACATCTGTGGATGAGGACAGTGGAGTGGGGGAAGGGCAGAGGGTTGGGTGGGAACCGGGTGGAGGGGAGCTATGGGGGAAATAGGAATAATTGTAATAATCTGAACAATAAAGATTTATTAAATTAAAAAAATAATCTTCCTGGTGATACCTATTCACATTAAAGCATAAGAATTTAATTAGAGATTAGAGAGAGCCAGCAGTTTTAAAGAAACAGATGCCATCCAAAAATGTTCTGAAGGTGCCTTGATTGAATATAAGATAAAAACTGATATGTAAACTTAAAGAATCTGAAAGTTGTCTTAATTAGTTCTGGTTAATTTTAATAATCTTTACATTACATTATATAAACTGATTTCTCATGTCCTGAGGATAAGTGAAACATAATAGGTAAAAAAACAAATTTTATTGGTTGGCCATATACTACTATATAAACGTTTTGTGTAACAAATGATATAAAAGGAATAATGTGTAGGGGAAAAAATGGCAACATAAACAGAAAAAAATAGGGTAATTCATGGTATTTGTAGTTCTGAGAGCATTAGACCAGATCTGACCCTTAAAAGTTAAATCTTTATACTGATTTATTTGGGGAGAAGGGCACGAACATACTCAGTGTTTGAGTCATAATATGCTGAGTGTTAGGTGAGAGCTTTCATAGGAACTGAGGGGAGTTGTTTCCAAGTCAACTGTGACATTTTATGCATTTCGACCTTGTAACTCAAAGGTGGTTCACCATCAGCAGCACAGACCTGAGAAATGCAGACTCTCAGGCCCACCCCAGCTCTGTTTAATCAGAATCTGTGTTTTAGTAAGATCCCCAAGGCATTCATAGAGGCCTAACATTTTGAGAAGCACTGCTCTATAAGCAGAAGTGCCTGAAATGATGAAAATGTTGCTTATATTTTGGGAAAGCTCTAGGGAAAAGAGGAGACTTAGTTATTATTCGAATAACATTTTATTCCATCCCTGCCATGATTCAGAAGTCCTTGCAAGAACATCACTTACAAGAGCAAAAACATCTCACTGATTGTTCAGGTAGTTCGGAACAGTGTGTTTCCTCACAGAAGACTGAAATTGTGCCTGGGATTTGGGGCTAACAAAATAAAAAAAGAAAAGAAATGTAATTCTGTGTCAAAAAAAGACTTTTCAGTGTAGTAGGCAAAAGTGCATCATTGACATCAAGTGTCTACACACCGATATTGGTTGAGAGTGCACTTTGTGTCTATGAGCTTTCAAGAGATCTTTGGCAGAGTTTTGTTTCTAGAAGGAAAATACGTTACTCACATAAATGCTGAAGGAAAGGGCAAATAAAAATTGAGGTAAATTTCCTTAAATTTGGAGATAGATGGACACTTATAAGGTTGTTTTCAATTTATACTAATGAACCTATCCTATCTAATAAAAGAGTAATATGCAAATTGACTGTTACTCCAACACACAAGATGGGTGCCCCATGTGGCCAAAGATGGCTGCCCTCATGTGGACACAAGATGGCCACCACAAGATGGCCAGCAGGGGAGAGCAGTTGGGAGGGACCAAGCTTGTAGGGGAGAGCAGTTGGGGGAGACCAGACCTATAGAGGAGGGCAGTTGAGGGGGATCAGACCACCTGGGGAAAGCAAGTAGGGGCAATGAGGCTGGTAGGGGAGAGGGAAGTTAGGGGTGACCAGGTAGCAGGGGAGGAAAGTTGGGGCGGGGGGGAACAGGCCTGCAGAGGAGGGCAGTTCGGGGAGACCAGGTTGGCAGGGGAGGGCAGTTAGGGGGTGATCAGGCTGGCAGGCAGAAGCAGTTAGGGGCAATCAGGAAGGCAGGCAGGTGATCAGTTGGGAGCCAGCATTCCTGTATTGTGAGAGGGATCCCAGATTGGAGAGGGTGCAGGCTGGCTTTGAGGGACACATATCCTCAAAATTTGTGCATCAGGCCTCTAGTATCATAATGAAAAGAAGGCAGAGCCATTATATAAATATTGTAAATTAAGAATCTAGTTAACTGCCTAAAGGGAAGTTGATGGAAAGAGGTCAGAGATAAGCCAAAGTTACGATGAACACAGTGGACCAGGGACAGAACCTGCCACCTGGGCATGTGCCCTGACCTGGGATTACCCTACACAAGATGACATTCAACCAAGTGAGCCAGCCAGCCAGAACTTTTTAGCAATTCTAAGAAAATATTCCCTTGTTTTTCTTATGTTTTCCATATCAACCAATCTAGTGGTATTTCTTGTAACTATTATTGATGAAATCAACCCAAATTTCATCTTCGTATGGGTATTTTAAGAAAAATTGGGCAGTTTTTTTTATTTCTATTCACTTTTCTTGAAGAACTTGATGTAAATGTCAAAATGTTCAACCTAATTTTCTTTATAAAATTACAGGTCAGTAGTTTTCTTATTCTAGATTGTATTGGGAGTCACACAGCTTATTTTTGTTGCTCCAGTTATTTAAAATTTTAATTTTTGTCAAATGGCAAGCATAATGTGCTTTCAGTTGACTGTTGAGCAATAAGCATAGATGGTATCTAAAGTTTACTTATAGATCCAAATAATAGGCATCTTCTAAGATGTGGACATTTTTGCTGATTTGCCACAATTTCATTATTATTTTTATTTTATAAATTACTTTTACAATGATGAATCAGATAATTTCCAATCTACCTGGAATACCACGCCATAATCATTATCATGGATTATATCAGTAAAGCCATATGTCACTGATGTATTTATGCTTCCATTTGTTTTTAACCCACTTGCATCAAAAAAATGAATGATTTACAAAAACCAATCAATTCAATTGTGTATTACATAATTGGGTTTTAAATTATCCATGCCTTATTTTAAATACGTAATTCCTCTTTATACACTTTTAGAACCTTTACAAATTATACATGCCCTTCTACTCTGTTATTAATAATTTATACATGAAAAAGGTTACAAAGATAGAACCGTAACTATGGACAGTATTTAGATTCTATGTCTTACTGAATAGGTCTCATTTAGGATTCAGAAATATAATAGTAACACTGGTAAGTAAAAAGGTAAACTAAAAGACTGTTTTCTTTAAGATATTGCACAAAAGCATACCCAAATATAAACCTTAATAAAAGTGATCTATTCAGGAACTGTTTACTTGCTTGATATTGAAATCTGAGCACTGAAATATTTATAATGTCCCCTTGTGATTATGTTTTCCCTAACAATAAAGGATATTGTCATGAATTGAAATGAGCACTTCAATTACCCTATTTGAATCATGTCTAAAGTAATCTAAAGTCATTGGTATCAGATTTATAATAAGTTAAATATGAATTTTAAGAGGTAGCTTGTTCTATTGGGCCATTCACTCAAGGGACCTTTATTGAATGGCTATCATAGGCCTTGTCCCAAGTGAGACTGGAACTTAAATAAACAGGGCTCAGTTTGAGTCAGTCATCAAACCAAATAATTACTGCACAACATAAACAGTGCTAAAATAAATGTTATATTGACTACCATTAGCCACTGATAAATGACCAAGAACGTTTTAGCTAATAATATCTTGCTATTATTTTTATTTGTTCATTCATTCATTTATTTACTTATCCAACAAGTAATTACTAGACATCTACTTTGTTCCGGAACTGTCCTTGAACTGAGGGTATGTCAGTAAGTACATTTCAAATATGCCTCTTCACTATCAATTTATTGAGAAAAATCTAAAAATGTTAAATTGTCCAGTCTTTTCCTATATGTGGAAATCTGCAGATATCTGCATTTTAAGGTTTTTAAGAAGAAGGTATACATTAAATGAGTATGACATTAAGTTACTTAAAAGGAAGGTTCTCCCCTAACATAAGCTTCTAACTCAGTGTGCTTATAATCTTAATGGACACAGCAATGCCACTATCTGGATAGGAATAGTCCTTTTGAAATAGTAACTCTAATGGATTTGTGTAGAGGTGTCTTCACTGAATTAGTTAATAGTTTCATCTTAGAAATAAGGATTTTGAACCTAATATTAGTGATTCCATAATTCTGATGCATAAAAAAAGCTGCATCAAAATGACTGATAAATAAAAAGAAAAGACTGATGAGATTTAAAACACATACGCCCTCACACACACACGTGTGTGCACACACATACAACACACACACACACACACACACACACACATATGCATGCACAATTTCCCTTCCTCCCAAACTGGGATTCTGTTTCAATAGGTGTATGGATAGGCCTAGGAAGCAATATCTATTTTAAAAGCTACCTAGATGACACTGTTGTCTGATCAGATTTTGGAGCTACTTTTGGAGGATTAGTTATGACTGCCCAGGTTCAAGAATTTTTAGATCAAATAAGAAATGAGTAGGAGTCTAAAATCTAGCAATCAGAACCCATGTCTTATCCAGGTTTGTTGTCGTTGTTCTAATCCTCACCAGATGAAGGAAGAGAGGGGGAGGGAGAGAGAAACATCTCTCAGTTGTCATTTGCATGTGCCCTAATCAGGATTGAATCCACAACCCATACATGTGCCCTGACTAGGACTCGAACTGCCAACCCTTTGGTGCATAGGACGATTTTCAACCAATTGAGCACCTCCAGCCATGCTTAATCATGTTTTTCCCCCATCAGGCATATTCTGGTAAATAGTTAGTACTTAATAATTATAGGGTAGGCACGTATTACAGATTTGCTGAGTGAATGACTGTACTTTTATATTTTCCATGGATCTTCTAAATTTCAGCGTCTGTATATACCCAAGTTCATTTGAACCACCTAACATGAATTATCTCTGAGAATTGTTAGTATTTCAACATCCAAGGAAGCTAGAGTCCTGATCCCACATTGGTCAATATCCAATTTTGTATTCCTTTTTCTCTGCACTCATGTTCTCTTTAGTTGCAGAATCCCTGACAAGGAAAAAAAATCACCACTTGATTTTCAATAGTTCTTATAACAGCTCCAGTGAATTTTGGCAGGGAGAACTCACATTTTCTTTTAGCCCTTACCACAAAAAGTCCAAATAGGCATTCTTTTATTGACCTCATTTTTAAACTTTAAATTTTTTCACGAAGTGTCAAGGTAAGAAAAGTTCACCAAGGAGGCCATTTAAGTTCCAAAAATTAAACTCTTTTCCTGTGTATATCACAGGAACAATACCAGGAATTTTGAAAAGGTTCTAAGAACAATAAAACATAATGAAGGCCTTCATGATGTTAACTAATTATAGATAAAAATAGGACAGATAAGGTAAGTTTAGAATAATCTCTATTTGTTTTAAAAGAGCAAAGGCAGAGAGGTGGTATGTATTTTTGCCTTCAGGCTTGTAGAGGCATATTTTTAGAATAATAAAAATAGGTTCTTCTAAAGAGATAAATGATGCTTATGTTTATTAGTCGGTTTGTCTGGAAAATGCCATAAGTAGACTAATTCTAATTTGTGGGTAACCTGAGGCAATAGGATGCATGATTGGGAGGGGTTGGGGTCTTCTGAAGCTGTTCTCGGCAGAATATAGACTTATTTATGCTTAAATATTGGATTGGTGTCTGTCATTAGTTTAAGGCTGTTGTTACTCAAATAAATCCTGATTAGCACTAACAGGGGTAAGTCACTATGCAAAAATGCCTAAAATGCGTGAAACTTAATACCTGTCCTCAAGGGATATATCATTAAAAAATTATATTTAAAAAGTTTTATTTTCTGAGTGGGTTAGGCTCTCATCGATCTTACACACTAATTTGGTTTTGTTTAAGGTCATCATCTCTAATTACAATATATAATTGGAGAAAGCTCTAGATTGGAATCTGTTATTTACTTTGAAATAATGCTTCCCGCCCTCCCCCTCACCCCCATTTCTCTGAGCTCTGGTTTCCTAATCTAAAAAATGTAGGAGTAGGAATAGGCTTCCTGTAAGTTTCTTATTACTTTAAAAATTCCTATTGCAGTATATTCATATTTTTGTGTGTGTAATCTTTAGCCTTTCCCAATTCCCTTTACTAGAGAATGTTAGCATGAGGAAGTCTGCGTTCAGCCCATAGACTATTGGACAGTAGCTGAGTTGAAAGTGTGATCCAGGTGATACATAAGATCATTTTCTGCTTTCACTAAGTAGTCACATTGGCTAAAGAGATGGAAGGAAAGATCTTTAGCAAAAACATACAAGCAGACACATACAATATTTTGTAAAACTAGACATACAAAGAAGAATGTGTGTGTGTTTACATGTGCGTGTGTGTGTGTATGCCATTAGTTATAGCTATTAATATCTTATAACCAAAGGCACTCTAAGTGATTAGGCGTAAATATGTAATTTTCCCCTCATATACAGAGTATCGCAAAGAAATGTATACATACCTTAATTGATGATAGTTCAATTTTGAAAATGAAGTGCATTTTAATAAACACTGCCATTTTAATTATTAAAAGTGTATGTATATATTTTTGGGAAACCCTATACTTTCTACTTATTGAGGTTTTTTTTTAATCAAATCCAGAGGAGAAAAGGAAGAAAGAGAGGTACAGGATGCAAGCTTAGGCCTAACTTTACCTTTTCATCCTTGTTTTTCCCAAATACGCTCTACTGTACCATTTCTTTGGAAACAGGCACTTGCTCCTCAGTTTTGACACCATTCTGAGCTAAGAACCAGGGAGTAATCTCAACCCAATCTGCAGGAGAAAGCCCTGATCTACTTGCTCCTGGATGCAACCTCTCACAGAGATGAGAAGCCTACGGATACAAGGGGAGCCATTTCAGTAGGATGGGGAAAGCACATATTTTGACTTGAAGATCTGAGTTGCTAAACCTTCCCAAACCTATGTGTCCTCCTATGAAGGGAAGGAAACTAGTTTAAGATTACTTGAGGATGGGAGATGATCTTTAAATGTCACTAGGTAGTCTCTGAGTTAGTAGTAGTTGTTTTTATTATATATCTAAAGTTATATATTCACATGCAAACTCAACCTCATAGACCAGCGGTTCTCAACCTGTGGGTCGAGATCCCTTTGGGGGTCGAACGACCCTTTCACAGGGGTCACCTAAGACCATCGGAAAATGCAGATATTTACATCACGATGCATAACAGTAGCAAAATTTCATGGTTGGGGGTCACCACCACATGAGGAACTGTATGCAAGGGTCGCGGCCTTAGGCAGGTTCAGAACCACTGTCATAGACTCATGTATTGATTAAACTATATGGGTATATTTATGAATATATATGTATATTCCTGATCCTACCCATATGGTTACCACATTTGTTTTATAGTAATTTACCCAGTAAGCATTCTTCTAGTTCATAGGAATATTTGTGCTTCAAGAAGCCTTTAGGACTATACTCCATTGGCTTTCAAATTTTATGTGTTAGAGACTGGATTCCCCGGTAGGGTGAAGGGGCAGAGGAACTGGTTAATACGGAAGGTTTTGTGAGTGGGTCTCCAGATAACCTCACCCAGAATTACTCCAATGTTGTTTGTTTAGTTTTAATATATTTTACTAGGAAGTGTTTTTTTACTTTTTTGTAAAAGTCACAGCACCATCAGCACCACAAAAACAACCAAACAAAACCCCCACAGATCCAGCCCTAGTCTTCTTTTCATACATGAGAACTGAACCCAGCAAGCCTTACATGTCTGTGGAAGTCCACACAATGGCTGTTAGTGGCCAGATCAAAGCTTAACCCCAGTTTTCCTGTCCACTTTTGTTGAAATGTTTTCTGTTTGTTTGGTGGGTTGGTTCCTGTGTGTATGTGCTCGTTTGATTGTTCTTTTCCATCCCTGTCTCTTAATTTTCTTGATCTACCTCACTTTTTTTGAAAGGTTTCTTGGTTGGAACAGAGATTGATGTATAAGGAACTGAAGGGCTTTTTAATTAAACCAATTTTCATTATAATGGGTTTGTGTCACACACGCTAAAATGTTTACGAAAACAGGGAAAAAGTGAGGCGTTTGTAATTGTAATTTAAAATTGGTTATTTTGGGCAAAAGTCGTCATATGTCATATGCTGCCTAGGAACTTATGACGTGGTGGTCATAGCCTTATTTTTACAAGGAGACAGTTTATAGTCGTGTTCAGCTACCATATTAAATAAGCATACTATTGATGTTTATTATAAAATGTCTTATACATGCTTGAGAAGAAAAGAGTTCAAAGTCATCAGTTAGCTTTAAAGCGCATTATATTTGAGAAGGATTAGGTAGAGAAAGGTAACAGTTATCTTAATACAAATACAGGATGATAAATATGTGATAGTAAGAATCATAGTATGTATGTGAACTTTTACTTTTTGCCTTGGAATGTTCTATGGGGAGATTTCTTTACCAGGATTTATCTTAAAATGATACATACAAATGACTATTTTGCATATTAAAATATAAAAATTCAGAGACCACAGTCCCTGAATTACAAGGTAGGGCAAAAGTAGCTTTATAGTTGTTCATATGGAAAATAGTACAATAATCCTATATAATAAAAGGGTATTATGCAAATTGACCCTAATGACAGAATGACTGGTTACTATGATGCACACTGACTACCAGGGGGCAGACGCTCAATGCAGGAGCAGTCCTTTGGTGGTGATTGCGCTCCCTCTGGGGGAACTTTTCTCAGCCACAAGCCAGACTGATGGCTGCAAGTGCAGCAGTGGTGGCAGGAGCCTCCCCCACCTCCTCAGCAGTGCTAAGAATGTCCAGCTGATGGGGAGTGAGCCTAAGCCACAGTCAGACATCCCCCACGCTGCCAGGGGGATGTCTGACTGCCAGCTTAGGCCTGACCCCAGTGGAGTGAACTTAAGCTGGCAGATGGACATCCCCCGAGGGTTCCCAGATTGTGAGAGGGTGCAGGCTGGGCTGAGGTAACCCCCTCCCCCCCCAACTGCAAGTGTATGAATTTTCATGCACTGGGCCTCTACTTAATAAATAAAATGCAAGAATAAAATATGATTTGCATACTCACAGCTATAAACTATTTTTGCTCACCCCATATATTTTAGGGGTACAATCAGCAAGGCATTAATCCTGGCTCTTTGGGTCACTAGTTGCTTTGTTTTCCTCAAAGGTGTATCAGACTTCCTCATTCTCACCTTATGTAAAATATACTCTTCATCTAACATGTCTTGGTAATAGGTGTAGTTTGTCGCCCCTATCATTAGGCTGATAAGATCATGGAGAAACAGTTTTATTTGGAAAATAAGAGGAAAAAATATTTCTTGTATGTATAAATATTGGTCCACGTTTATCTCTGGTCAGTATTTTAGCTCAGTTTGGGTAATGTGGCTTGGGTAACATGGTTTTTGCTTACAGCTTCTCCTAAGCAGTTAGTTGCTAAACCTTAATGCACAGGAATTATAAATTGCAAAGACACATTTGCTGCCAACTTTGGTAAACTTAGCAACAAAGAAGCAGCTGGTATTTTGACTACAACTCCCTGTATATTTCCCCAAAGTTCCAGCTAAACAAGAATATATTTATGTTTTATTTTTTTTAATTAACTAGACAGAAAAACAGAGGCAGGGATTGATGAGTTTCAGATTTAAAGCATTTCTGTTACAATTGTCAGGCAATCAATCAACCAATTTAGGAAGTATTTCCTCTCACTGTTTTATTATGGTTCTCATTTTCTCCTGTTTTATTCTTCTAAATGGAAATTTTTTTTTCTTTTATCACTCCTCAGAGAGAGAATTTATTCACTATAGGATAAGAAAGAGAAATTGATCAGTGATGAAATTTAAATATAGTTTATATGAGAATATTTTTCAGATTTAAAGTCCACAAATCTCTTTTTATGGACTACCTTTATATACATTCACTCTGCTCTTAGAATTTTGGGGAGGGAGGGTCTAAGAGATTAGACAAGAGAAAATAAGTTTAGAATGATTGACATCTGTTCTTCCACAAATGAATAGAGTTTCTAACAAAGAATACATATTCAGTGATTACTCATTATTTACTTTCAGTAATTTGGACCTACATTATTCTAAGGACTGAAAATGTTTTCATTATATCATTCTAAAGGTTGGAACAGAAGATGGTCTTTGAGGGCTTTAGTCAAATTTAGCTTCTTGACTTGGACAATGGTTACATGGGTGTGGTTACTTTATGTTTATTAATCAAGCTTTACAATTGTGCACTTTTCTGTATGAATATTATGCCAAATTTTAAGAGGAAAACACGTTTCTTGGCCAGGACTCAGTGTTAGGGACTGCACCTCTCCTCAGATTATCAAAGATCATCTCCAAAAATTGTATAAAAATGAACTCAGTATTCCTCACCCATTCACATATAAATAGCCCATATCCCTTTAGAAAATCTCTTAAGAACATTCTTTGCTGTTGTGCTTTTAGGAAGAATTCTGTCTTCCTCATAACAAGGAAATAGATTTAGTAATAAAATTCTAATTATAGGATTTAGGAAAATGTAAGCAAGATCCACTTACTTTAAAATCCCTATGTTAGACCGAAACCGGTTTGACTCAGTGGATAGAGCATCGGCCTGCGGACTGAAGGGTCCCAGGTTCGATTCCAGTCAAGGGCATGTATCCTGATTGTGAGCACATCCCCAGTAGGGGGCATGCAGGAGGCGGCTGGTTGCTGTCTCTCTCTCATCAATGTTTCTAACTCTCTATCCCTCTCCCTTCCTCCCTGTAAAAAATCAATAAAATATATTTAAAAAATTCCTATGTTAGACTTTGTTGTACTCTTATTGTTTGTTAATTTACCAGAAACATGTAGAATTTCTGTTACGTGGCAGGCACTGTTATGTGAATGTGATACTCTAATGAACCAAACAAAGTATAAAACAGATAAACTTGCCTTACGCTGTTGAAGATCTTGTTGTAATGATGTTAAACACCATGATTTAGTTCATACACTGGATACTTAGATAGTGAGGGCCTGACGGGCCAGTCCTGCTCGATTCGGTCTGTGACAGCACCAAGCAAACGCTTTCTAAATTGAGACTTCAGGGATGTGCATAGAAAAATTAGCATTTGGCAAGACAGGAAGCTCAGAGTAATTCAGGTTATTTTCCACCTGCTTAGTAATGGCATCCGCCTTTCACCGTGCTGGCTTCACTTCGGCTCCGGTTAGCCTCGGGGTCCTGAGGAGGCTGCCAAGAGCAACTGTGGCAACATGCTTCCTTTCTCTGGTCCAGCAGGAGAAGAAAATGTCACAGTTCATTTATGTGCTGAGGAGTGGCATGCACTGAGCGGCCTGTTCTATACTGGAGATATACACGGGTTGATGGACACTTCACCACTTCAGAATTTCACCCCGTTGGCCTGGCTCAGGTGTTGAGCATCCGCCTATACACCAAGAGGTCATGGTTCGATTCCCAGCCAGGGCACATCCCTGGGTTGCAGGCTGGGGCGGGCAGGAGGCAGCTGATGAATGATTCTCTCTCATTATTGATGTTTTCTCTCTTTCCCTCTCTCTTCCTCTCTACAATCAATAAAAATATATTTGAAAAAAAAAACACCCAAAACAAAGCAAAAACACTTGAAAGTATAAGTAAGGTCTGAGGCATGTGAAGAAATAGATTCTGATAAGACAAGCGATGCCTTTCACAACAATGAAATTCTTAAACAGGGCGGTCCAAAAATATGTTTACACGGTCCATGGCTTCCTCAAATTTAGTAACATTTTTTATCTGTGCATATATTTATTTTCTTGGGGAAAGGAACCAAACCCTTCAGCATATTTTCAAGTGGTAGGTGAATGTAATGGACTATCAATACTCTTTTTTTAAAAAAAAAAGAACTCAGAATAATCACAGTAATCTCTTGCAACACTTGTACCTTAGCAATACCACCTCGTCTTGTGTGGTGATGTGTTTTTTTTTTTTTTCCTTTTTCTTTTAATTTCTTTTTTTTATTAATTTTTTATACATATCTTCCCAATGCCCCCCCCCCTCCCAGGCATACCCCAACTCCCCAGTGTCTATGTTCATTGGTTATGCTTATATGCATGCATACAAGTCCTTTGATTGATCTCTTATCTACCTCACCTAACTTTAATCTGTGGTGATGTTTTTAGTTGCCATCATCACCATCATTGCACTTGGAGTGGTGAGGATCCTTCCTAAGGCCACGCGGCTGACAACTGCTGGGTTTATTAGGAATTACTCACTTTTGAATGGGCTTTACCTCTGTAGAGAGCAGAAAAGAGCAATAAACATAACAATCTCACCCTATTTCCTCTAGACCATCTTTCCTGATTCATATGGTTTCTAAAAGATAAGGCTAAGTTATTACAATAGTCTTTGCTTTAAAACTTAGATAAAAAAAATCAGAATTAGAAATACAGTTCTCATCAAACTGGGCTCCGGGATGATGGTTACTTTGGAGAAAACACAAGTCTGATTAAGAATTACTAAATGAGTAAAAACATGGAACATGGTCACATGATCACTTAAAGAGAGCTTTTTGGTGGTGGCATAATGAAAATAAAATGGTCACCAAGTATGATATTTTATGTATGGAAATGTGTAGGAAGCAATTTTTAAATTTGCATTCCTTGGTTATTTCCAGGCTATCAAGGATTACTCTTATCTCAAATTAGAAAAGTTATCATTGTTTATTTTAAATGTGAGTTAGCAATCCAACTTTTATTCAATCAGGCAATCAGATTTTTTTTTAAAGTACTGATTCCAAGATTAATATTCCTCTTTTATTAGGAAGGCAGAATAACACTGAACAGAGATACTAGCAAGCAGCTAATTCTGAGTACGACATGTATACAAAGTGTGTACCATTCTGATGCTAAATGTCCAGTGTGTGTACCGAACATAATGCCAATAATGACCCAGTCGTCAAAATTAGATGTAGCCCCAATTTCTCAAATGCTTGAGTGATCATTTTCTTTAGTAATTGAGTTCCTCATAGAACTCCACTGCTCTGATTCCTTGCTCAGTAATCTAGGCATATTAATTTGAAAAGCCACATAAGCATGTGGCGAGGATAATGGCAGTAGAGTAATTGCAAGGAAATCTTTTACAACAGACTTATTTTCATCTAATAAACTCTGCCCCAATGCTTAACGGGCATGTAATGAATGTGATATGAGTTCTAAAATGTATATGCATTAAAATATCTATTGAGATAGTTGAAGATTAGACATTTAAGAAGATGCTTAGTAATCAGTGTAAAAAGATGTGTTTAAAATAGTGTGTGTGTGTGTTTTCTTTTCAACTTATTAGGAGATCTAGATTTTTAGAGGAAGACAGTTAATTTGTCGAGTATCTGTCAGGTCACAGACAGGCATTATGTTATAAATGCCTCTCCCATGTTGTCACAAGTCATCTCCATATCAACATTGTATTCATCATGGGTCCTAATATCCTTGTTATGTAGATAAGGAAAATGGAACTGAGATTAGGGAGGCTTTTGCTGAAAGTCACAACTGTAGACTCCCAATCAGATCTGTCAGATTTTAAACCAGTCCATTCTTTAGTTTCTGCTTCATCACAAGAGGTTATAATTTTAGGACTGTATTCCAGCACTTTTCATTTATATATAAGGATTCAGGTGTTGAAGTCCAGTGTTATATTGGATAATAATTCCTAAGGGGAAAGAAGGACCATTGATGTTGTATCTATAGACATTTAATGTACCTCCAAAATCACATTATTCTCTATCAGACGGTTCTTCTTAAACTGTCCACCACAAGAAGGTAGAACTCCGTATTTATATCTATTTTTAAAAGAAGGGCAGTCAACCAACTATAAGCACTTCGGATTCATTTCTTATTTAGTATTCCATGAATATTACCAAGGAATTTTCCCACCAAGTAATCAACTTAACTGTGAATAACTCCAGGGTATTTCTAATACTTCGTTGTATTTGAAAGGTTCTGAAATTTAAGCCCAGCTGTTAGCAAGAACAGAGGTTTTATTGTTGTTTTCCTTTTAGATTATTTTCAATAAACAGTTAGGATCTCAAATGTCCGGGGAATTTGATTGAGTGAGGCCCTTGTCAGCTTCTGTAGAACAAGATTTAGTTGGTGGGCATTTGCTTGGCTTTATTACTTTCGTGAATCTGTGGTCCCGCAACTAATCTGTTAATTAACTCACTTGCTCTTTACTTTAAATATAAGTGAGGTCTTAATATGTCAGGTTATACAATATTAAGGCATTAAGCTGAAAACATTATGATAAAATAGCGTAGGTCCGCTATTAATAAAGAGCATATGTTTCAGTAGCCCACAAATGATATGAAACAAAGCTGATCACATCAGTCTATATTGCTCCTTTAATTATCTCATATTAAAATTCTATAGGGGAGTTTTTGATTTAGTTTTTAGAAGCAGAGCAATTGCTGCTTTTCAAATTGGTTTCAATAAATAAAATATAAATACAATAAAAACAAAATGAATTCTTCTGACTTTGTTTTGTTACTGAGCAAGATTTCAAGCCCAATAATAATAATAATAATAATAATGTCACTTCACTGTAAAATTTCAAGTCAATTTATACTAATCAGTACATTTCTTTCTCAACATCATTGGGCTGATATGTAGGGAAGGTAGACATCATCCACCAGTGACTAAGTAGGAACCTGGCCCTGGGCTGGCGGAAGGTTGTAGAGAAATGGAGGAAAGCCTGACTCCTGCCTTCTCTCCTGGTCATCAGCCCCGGTGTTCCGTGTGGCCAGGTTTGTCTCCCTGTAGCACCCTAAAACATTTCCCTTACCTTTAGTCTTGCCCCCAATAATGCTTCCCTTTCCTCCCCTCAAACACATGGGACTCAGGAATAGCCCGAATCTGTTTCCTCTGACATGGAGATACACCTTCCTCTAGGCCAGTGGTTCTCAACCTTCCTAATGCCACGTCCCTTTAATGCAGTTCCTCATGTGGTGACCCCAACCATAAAATTATTTTCGTTGCTACTTCATAACTGTAATTTTGCTACTGTAGCAATGAAAATAATTTTATGGTTGGGGTCACCACAACATGAGGAACTGCATTAAAGGGATGTGGCATTAGGAAGGTTGAGAACCACTGCTCTAGGCCTTTGAGTGTAAAAGTCCTACTTACCTTTTTTTTTTCTTCACCTGTGGAAGTATAATAACAGATGTGGGGAGGAACTAGAGAATCTGAGTGCATCTATTCTTTAATTGCATCATTTCTATGTATTCACTCTTACTAAAGAAAAAGAAAAGGCTCAAACTTGAGACAGTAGGTAGGGAATCTGGTTAATCCCTGGCATCCACTAAAAAGATGATAATGATAGATGATAGATAGATAGGTGGATAGATAGATAGATAGATAGATAGATGATAGATAGGTAGGTAGGTAGATAGATAGATGGATGGATAGATAGATGATGGATAGATAGGTAGATAGATGGATAGATGGATGGATGGATGGATGGATAGATAGGGAGATGATAGATAGGTAGATAGATAGGTGGATGGATAGATAGATGATAGATAGATAGATGATAGGTAGGTAAGTAGGTAGGTAGATAGATGGATGGATAGATAGATGATGGATAGATAGGTAGATAGATGGATAGATGGATGGATGGATGGATAGATAGGGAGATGATAGATAGGTAGATAGATAGGTGGATGGATAGATAGATGATAGATAGATGATAGGTAGATAGATAATGCATGGCCAGGAATCTGCCGCACAGATTTACCCACTCGGGAAAGATCAGCCTTCGTCTGTCCCGCACACCTGAAGCCTCTTCCCTCACCCCGCCCTCACTTCTCTATGCAGCTCCATCACGTTGACTTGCTGAGGCAGCCCACCTGTGTTGTCTTACAGTTCATTACAGCTGCTTCGGGGAAACTGACAACCTGGAATTTCCAAGCAGATATTGAAACGGGGAGCGTTTTCTGTGTTGCTGACTCCCAGCTTTGCAACTCGAAGCGAAGTTAATCGGGTAGAGCAGCTCTTCAGAGCTCTTACCGACAAGTGTATGTTGTGCTCCGAGAAAAGGGCTGGCATTGTTTACCTAAAGAGATAAATTCTAACTTACTGTTTATTGATTGGAACATCGATCTTTGGGAGAAAACAGGAGGCATTTTATGTGAGTAATAACTCCTAGGCTTTGAGCTTCAGTCTTCTCAATCATAAACTGAAAGGGTTGGATAAAATGTACTTAGATGCTTCAAATTTCAAATGCGCGGCTTCTTAGGACAAGTAATAAGCCGCTTACTGAAAGTTGTTTCAACACTGGCCAACTTATATGCAGTTATAGCTAGGTTTAATTTTTTCACAGATTTAAAGGCTTGCACTTGCCACAGAGATATCATTAAGAAAGGCTGCACTTTAAACTTGTTTGGGAATTTTCAGAAAGCTGGGCAAATATTTGTATTTAAAAACAAAACAAAACACAGTTTAATCACAAAGCAAAAAGCAACACACACACACAAACACACACACACACACACACACACACACACACACACACACACTATCTCACCATCTCTCTCCCATCCCCATAATAACAGACAAACAAGCCAGAACAAAATAAACCAAGGTAGGATGAATTGCAGGGCCTGAGATGTTGAAAATGGAGGTACCTGAAGAAGGAAGGGCTCTTGGTTTGTTACTCTTTTTGTTTTCAATTATATTTTATTGATTAGATAGAAACATCAATGATGAGAGAGAATCATTCATCAGCTGCCTCCTACACACCCCCTACTGGGGATCAAGCCCACACTCCTAGCATGTGCCCCGACCAGGAATCTAACCAGGACCTCCTGGTTTATAGGTCAATGGTAAACCACTGACCCACACTGGCGGGGCTTGGTTTATTATTCTTAATCCTTTGAAGGCTCTGATGTCTGAAAGGTGAATGAGGTTCATTTTGTTTGGCTAAGCAAAAGTCAAAACAACAGGCAGAATTTATTACAAGCTGATACATTTTTGGTCCTGAATGAGGAAGAAATGTCTAGAAATTAGACTTGTCCCACAGAATAAACTACACGGAATGGTGGTGAGTTCAACACCCAAGGTGTTGGCTGTAACACAGATCACAGTGATATTAGAGCAAGGATCATTGTATTTGGGCCAGAAGTGTGACATAAGTATGATCTCATGACCCGCACACAAAGAGAACATTGAAGAATTACAGAAATTAGTTTCCTTGGCTTTGTTTAGCTGTGGCATGTGGCAAAATGCCATCAACTAGCAAAGCTGTGAGAGTCTTTTACTTCAGCTTTCTCCGTCTCCATTCTATGCTGCTAGGGCTAGGAAGGCCAGAGGTTTCAGCTTTGGGAGAGAATATTTTGGAAAGAATTACAACATGATACATAAAAAAGCTTTTTAAATACAACTTTAGAAAACATGCTTCTGCTCAGTAGATTTATTTATTATACTATATAATAAAAGTATGCAAATTGTCCTCTCAACCAGGAGTTTGTCCTGCAGTTCGACTGGGGGTAAGGGGACCATTTGGGGGAAGGAATGGGAATACCTGGCTGGCAGCCAGCAACCTCTAGGGACCCTACCAGTGCATGAATTCCATGCATGGAGCCTCTAGTAATATAATAACAATCTACTCGGGGCAACTTTTTTTAAATTAAAAAAAATCTTTATTGACTTCAGAGAGGAGGAGAGAGGAAGAGAGAGATAGAAACATCAATGATGAGAGAGGATGGAGCCCACACTCAGGCATGTGCCCTTGACCCGAATTGAACCTGGGACCCTTCAGTCCCAGGCATACACTCTTATCTATTGAGCCAAACCAGCCAAGGCTTTAAGGCAGCTTTTTAAAATGTCAATGAAGTAAGTCCGTTTCAGATTTCCCACAAATCAAAAAACAATTCTTGTCTTGTTCCCACCTGTCAAATGTTAGAGGTAAAATTAAATTTACAAGAAAGATATCTTGTTATGTTTTCTTTTTTTCCCCCTTTCTGAATTTTTTGTTATTTTTCTTTCACTTTCTGTAGAGACTAACTCAATTTATCTCTTACAACATTTATTTTGCAAAAAAGAAATAACTAGTTCAAAACAATCCCTTTAGGTTCAGGAGAAAGAAATCAAATGCGTGAAACTTTAGGAAGAAGTTTTGTGCTCATTATGCCATTTGTCTTTCCAGTTATGCAAAACAAACAAATCAAAGAAAGGCCTGATTACTACAGTAATTATATCAGAGGAATGGAAATATTCCAGTTTAAAAACCCAGCCTAAACTGAGAAACCGAGCAGGTATGTTGGTGGACTATATTGTATATTGAACTCTTAAGTTCAATGACATTTTTTAGGTAGATATTTTTTTCATGTAGACCTTATAGTGTGCTGCTTGTACCATTAATTTCTGAGCAATTTATGTGATCCTTCTGAGTCTCAGTTTACCGAATTTTGTAAAGTAGGGATATAAAAATATCTCCTTTAGAGGATTTTATGACAATGAAAATGAAACACAATCTCAGCCAGTGATCGGCAAACTTAGTCTCACAAGAGCCACGTCTGGCTCGAAAGCCGTGGTTTGCTGCTCTGTTGACTGGTGAGTTTGGGATAGGGGCTTACTCACAAGGAACAACATCCTATAACTATTGGAATTGAGACTCTAGGTCAGTGGTCGGCAAACAAATTAGTCAAATCGCAGCTTGCAAGCCTCATGTGGCTCAAGAGCCGCAGTTTGCCGACCACTTGTCTAGGGCTATCTGAAGCAAGTGTAACTGTTCAGTGAAAGTTTGTGAGTATTTTAATTAAGTTGAGGGAGGATAAAGCCTATAGTTTTTTTACTCATATCTCTTCTTTGGATAGTTCTTTGTGTGTGGGTTTTGAAAGATAAGTGGTGAGCATTATTCTGAATGATATTGTGGTTTATATTTGCTAAAGCTCTGTTTTCATGAAATACTTTATTCAATGATTTTTTTTTTTTATCCTAGAGAGATACAGGGCCTGAAAAGCCTGAGTGCCTTTTAGGTTTTTAAAAATTTATTCTGTTTACCGAAAATTTTAAAGGAAAATAGTGCAGAATGGGGCAGTGGAAACAGTCATCAGAAAAATCATAGATTCTGCTCATTGCTAAGTAAATATGTTGAATTAATGGAAAACTGAACCCTTCAGAGGAGCAATGCACATTTAAGGAAAAGTATTCAATTTTTTAAAATTGTTATTTGATCATGATATCAATACAAAATAAGGAAACTTAAAAAATAGCATCAATGCTGCTAAGGAAATACAGTTCTATGTAGCATGGAGAAGCAAAAAGAGTGGATTTACAAGAATGAGGTGTTTTTTGTTGTTGTTGTTCTTACTCTGCTAAAAATGAACGAAGAATGTAAAGAAAATAATGTAGTCAAGAAATTTCTAATAGTTTTGTTTTAATGTATGGTTTTGAATATGTGTGTATATATACACATGTAAATGACTGAAATATTTTGTTATTTTTATACATTAAAATACTTATAAAGGAAAACTTTTGTCAGGCACTCTAAATTTTTTAAAAAATATATTTTATTGATTTTTCACAGAGAGGAAGGGAGAAGGATAGAAAGTCAGAAACATCGATGAGAGAGAGACATCGACCAGCTGCCTCCTGCACACCCCCTACTAGAGATGTGCCCACAAGCAAGGTACATGCCCCCGACCGGAAAAGGAATCGAACCCAGGACCTTTCAGTCTGCAGAGGCACTCTAAATTTAAAAACAAACATTTGCCCCAGCATTTTGAAAATATTGAGTAAAGAATATATTGCAAATGGATAAGAGAACAAAAGCACTCTGGATTTTAATCTAGTTATCTTCATGACAGTCATTCTCAAATACTCCCTGGAATTGTAGCCGAGTCAAATAGAGAAGATAAAAAAAAAGGCACTTATTCTCACAAGTACAATACACAAGTAGGTTCTTTTGAAGACAGCTTTATGGAGATGTAATTCTCATACCACAGATGCATCCACTTAAAGGGTACAGGACCTTCAGTGGTTTTCTGGAGACAGTAGGTCCTCAGGTTACCTGGTAACCTGATTTTCACCATAAGTCAGAACCCACCTATATAAACACCTTTGTCACTCACATGGAACATGTACACAGCAGAAATGAAGTGAAACAGTAAAACATTTTAAAAGAAAGATACCAATTCCTGACCTTTATTTGTGGTAAATAAATAATAAAAAATATAAAGCACATATGTACCAACGTCAAAATAATGGGTCTTTTTTTTTCTTAATAAATACATGGGAGATGGTGAAGTAACCATGAAACAGTGTTATGTCAAATCTGACATAACCCGTTTTTAGGAAGATGTTGGCTCAGATCCTGGTCTCATAGCTGACACCGTACATTGCAAACAAGCCATTTCACTCAGCATTTTATTGACAAACCACTTTTATCAGAACGCCAGGGGCTATCTGGGTGCAGTTCTGTGAAAGAGTGATCTTGAACTTGCGCCGGATCATTCGGGATTCCAAAGTAAATTCACCTGAAAGCTTATTTAGGAAGAACGAGCGTTGCCGTGCAGCCTGGTGAATGCAAAGCTCGAGAAGATTGATGCTGGAAAAGGGAGGGGAGGGCTTTGGGGAGGGGGGGTTCAGATGAATTTGCTGCAAGGGCATAGCCATCAGATTTGATTAAATACTACTTTAGGGGGGTTAGTTGCTCTTTGATGTTGGATTATCAAGTGATTTTCACCTCCACAACAGAAACAAAAAAAAACAGAAACAAAAAGTTCAATATAATCCATAAGGACATTCGTGTGTGTGTGTGTGTGTGTGTGTGTGTGTGTGTGTGTGTGTGTGAGAGAGAGAGAGAGAGAGAGAGAGAGAGAGAGAGGTTGTGTGTGTGTGTGTGTGTGTGTGTGTGTAAGAGAGAGAGAGAGAGAGAGAGAGAGGTTGTGTGTGTGTGTGTGCGCGCATATGTGTGGTCTGAGTGTGTGTGATCCTGATAGTGCATTATGCTACTCTATGGAACAGGAAAAAATAATCACCAAAAAGGTTTTTCTTATTTACAAAGATACCATTAGCAGAAAATAATGAAAGGGATACAGGAGACAAGATGATTTGGGATAATTTCCTCAAAGGATAATGTCCCTTAAAGCTATGACATGCCATTAAAGCCATGTTATCCATGTACATAAAAGTTTTTAGAACCTCTTTTAATGTGTACTGTAGGAATCGATATTTGGCTTCTTCCTAACGTAATTAAGATTTGGAGATGTATTTATTAAAAGATTAAGAGAAGTTCATGGTATAGATTTTTCTGCTAATTCTTTTTGAGGGACTGTAAGTTTGTACTTAGCTCCATATTGTAAGTATGTTTTCTCTTAATGCCATTACTGCTTTAGAAACCATTTAGCTCAGTGTAGTGTCAGGAATGTTGTCTCATTGTATAACTAGAGGCCCAGTGCAGGAAATTCGTGCATGGGTAGGGTCCCTAGTGGCTGCCAGCTGCCAGTCAGGGTCTCACCAGTACCTCCCTTCCCGCGGCTGCCTGCCCCTGCCTCTGGCTGGGCTTTCCTTCACACCTGACTTGGCCTGGCATTGCCTGCTTACCTGCTCTACCATCCTGCCATAGCCCCACGCTCATTGAGGCCCACTGGGGCTGGCAGTACCTCCACTGCCGCCTGTTGCTAGTGCCACATCACCAATACCCATCAGGTTCAATGCTGCCCCCTGGTGGTCAGCGCATATCTAACTCCTGGTTGGTTGAACTTGACAATTTGCATGTTAGCCTTTATTATATAGGATAGGGTATGTTTCTTCCTATAGCCTCAAAATTAAAAAAGGAAATCCATAGCCAACAAAATGTCTGAATTCTGGCTGTTGTGTTTGGTACTAAGGAAAGCTAAGTATCACTTTTTATTTGACCTGCCAAATGGCAAAGACTGTCTGGAAAACCACAATAACTGTGCTTTTTAACCACACATGGGAGGTTGTTCGCATAAGTCTGGAGAAGTTACAGAAGCCATGGCTATGACGCTGTCATATTAGATTCATTAGCATTCTTGTGAGATAATATTAATGTTGCCAACCTAAAATCAGCATCAAATCAAAGCTATGTTGCTATATAGACATTTGAAAGTACCTTTAAAACCTTTATTAGAAGTGAAATATAATAATTTCATTTATTATATGTATGTGTATGCATCTGTGTATACATATCTTTGTATATATTATCTAGAATCCACTTATGGGCCATCTGTTGTATACCCATTCTTGAATAGCTGGTCTTATTAAGACTGGTATAATTAAGTGAAGCCAAATCTGTAACCCCAATACTCAAAATGATGTGTAACTTGCTTATTATTATTTCTTGCATTATTTTACCTCTCAATTACTGTGAAAGTAGAGACAGAGGGGCATTATAATGTCATATACTTTTTAAATTGTTTAAAGTCTTATTTGCAACAGCTATACTGTAGGATCAAATATTAAAAGAAGAACTAAAAAGCTTGTAAATAACAAGCATTTTTTTGCAATTCTTGCCCATAGAGATTATTATTTTGATGTGTAATTATAATATGTACTGTATAATGCTGAACATTCCTGTTCATGACTTGAATGATTTCAAAGTACATAGAGGTACCTCAAGGTATGGCTGGTCTTTTTATTTCAAGAAAAAAAAATAAATTAGCTTAAAGGCTTTCATAAACATAGGAATGTTAATTAATTTATTCTCACTTCATTATACAATTAGAATTTCAATTCATGTTCTCTAAATCTGTTAACAATTGAAAATAGTGGAAGACATTATGCTGATGATGATTTATAATGACTTGCCCACAGTAAAACAGTAAATGAAAGGAAAAGGCTATTTTTAGGTTAAAAGACCTGGGTGGAGATCACAATTAAGGTGTTGGCTCAAATATATTGCACTCTTAATTGACAATTTCCTTTACTTTTTAATGACTTAATTAGTAATTGAATTCACATGTTAATCAACTGTTTATACTAAATAACTCTCAGAAGTGTTAAAAGTTGCTCCTTCTTGATAGGAAGTCACGAAAATATGGTAATTTAAATATTCCTTTTTTCCCCTGTCTATACTGTTTGATACAATGGAACATTGGTTGATTCTGTATAAGTAAACTTTTAAAAAATATATTTTTATTGTTTTTAGAGAGGAAGGGAGAAGGAGAGAGAGAGAAACATCAATAATGAGAGAGAATCATGGATTGGCTGCCTCCTGCATTACCCTAATGGGGATTGAGCCTGCAACCTGGGCATGTGTCCTGATTAGGTGGACACTCACTCACTTAGGTATGTTGGCTGGGCAAGTAAACTTTTAAAATAACATGTTTTTCCAATGAATTAATTTGTAAACACACAGGTATTTATATGTGGATACATATGTGTATATGGATATATATATAATTTAAAACAAATTATAGCATATGTATAATATCCATCTATCTACAGACTTCGATTTAAACCTCTAAGCATCCACTTTGGGAAGTTGTAAGTCACTAGGTGATTGGTTGAAGAGAGTCCTTGAAAATGCATTCAGAAAAAAATATATAAAGGAATAAAAAAACATACAAAAAGCAACCCACTAATGCAAAGATACAAAGACAACATGAAAATCTATTTATTCATATGAATCTGAGTACAGTATTTTCAATCTGGTGCTTTTCAAAACATCCTTGACAAACCTGATCTCAGTTAAATTTTAAAGTAATCTGATAACAGGGTTTCCTAACTCAGTGTTTTATAAAATTCAGTGTTTTAAAAAATGATCTAA
Organism: Lasiurus borealis; assembly: GCA_004026805.1. Classification (NCBI taxonomy): domain Eukaryota; kingdom Metazoa; phylum Chordata; class Mammalia; order Chiroptera; family Vespertilionidae; genus Lasiurus; species Lasiurus borealis. Next base: position 52,232 of record PVJN01003847.1, read on the forward strand.
TTTAGCCAAATCATCATAAAGTGTAATTTCACATTTTTTTTTTTTGGGAGAAGGACTCTCTGGTCCTATAGTTTATTTAACTATGCCTTTCACTGTTAAACTAAGTATATGGAAGTAGATATGAAAGTTGTAGATCCTTTAAGTTTGGGTTTGGGGAAAATGGAAATGGTCATGCTCAAAAATGCTTCAAGAACTGAGAGGTTTAGTCTCACCACCTTGATGTTTCAGTAGAAGAGAGGAAGAAATAGTCAATGAAATTTATACATAGGCCCAAATTGTAAATGTTACCCAAGTTTAAGAATTAAAGAAATGTTTCAAAATGGGAAGCTATGAAAGATAATTAGAAAATCCCCTAAGTAAATAATCCCTGAAAACAAACCTGAATTGTTTTGTGTAGGCATGGTGGTAAAAGTGTCATTTTAGAAATTTCATGGTATTCATAAAATGACACATTTATTGTTTCTACACAGGTGGGATAGAATGCACCATTGAATAACATTCTCATTTATTATTTTCAATTGAGACACTTAATTGTACAGTGGTACCTTGAGATACGAGTGCCCTAACATACAAGATTTTTGAGAATGATTTTTTTTGAAATATGAGCAACATTTGAGATAGGAGTAATCGCGAGGATCAGCCGCTGCACATGACTCACCAGTTTACCTCGACTTGAGTGTCTCATAGTTTCCCACGCCTCAAGGTTATGGAACGAATTAAACTCATATCTCGAGGTACCACTGTATATGTTGCTTTGCTACCAGAGATAAAACATGCCTGATCTCCCTGCTTGTTGCTGGGGGTGGAATCCTTGAGATACCCATAGAAAAGGGATTTTCTGAGATGTGCATGGGAGAAGGAGTGACTTTTATTTGCTTGGAGGTAAAGCCCTGTTTCCAGAGTTATAATTCCCTTAGTCCATTCATGGGAGAAGTGTAGCTGAGGTTTCAGTAGAGCTAAAATCAAAGCCAGTGTCCAAAGTTTTCATTCCGAGTCCAGTCCAACATCAAGCTAATTGCAGTCCATTAGTCCATTGTGTATGGGGTGGGGGTGCGGGGGGGTGGTCTGCATGGCCTTGATCCACTTGGGAGAATGCCAGTAAGCCAAGCATGAGCCATGTGTGCCAGGAGGAACCAAGAGAGTGAAAGTCTTTGTTCGAGGGATTTTATATCCCAAACACTTGCAGTGGCCACACCACTTCTGGCCAAACATCTCTGTCCCCAGGTGTGATTGACAAGAAAGTACCATCCAGCTTTCCTGGGCCTTTGCCTGTCTTCACTTTGCTGGGCCCCTCCCCCAGTGTTTTGCAGGAAACATGCCAGTCATGTCTGTTTTTTCTTCCCTGTTATTATTGATCACTGGCTAATTACACCAGTATCAGCATGAGATCAATAAAATGGAGTGGTTAACAGTGGTGTGAGAGTATGTTTCTTCATTGAAGTATATAAAATATATGACAATCAAATTATGCCAGAAGAAAGCTAAGTGTCATAAAATGAGCACAGAAGGGATAAATGAATTTATTGACTTCTCAAAAATTAATTTTAAGAGCTCTCTTTTGATATTGTTTATTTGTCAGTACCAAATTTTTCCTTAATGGATGTTTTTGTAATTACAAGACATAAAATTTATTAGCTAATAACTTTTAAAAGCTATCAATTTTATGAAATTTCACAATAGTAATGATTTTAATATCGTTTCCTTATAAACTTCATATCTCCTTTGGCTTTTGTCATGTTACATTTCAGTTAATTAGAGGGTGGGTGGAAAGTGAAAGAAGCAATATTTTTAATTCATTTGTTGGAAAGATTTATATCTAAGCAATTGTCAGATATTTGCTCCTGCATTGAATTTGGAATGCATAAGAAATTTGCCTTATCTTCTTCCTTAGATACCATCTGCTACCTGAGATTTAATTAAAAAATAAAAGACAGAGAAGGTGGAAGGTGGAAGGTTGAAGGAATGTAGGGAGAAGAAAAGAATAGAAACAAAGAAAATGCGATACTAAGGGAGAAGGGAGGAAGAGAAGAAAGCAGTTTGGGATTCTCTACTCACTTTAGAGCTGTTCAGTTTAATAGTCACATACATTTCTGCTGTTTGGAATCTTAATTAATCACTTCAATAGAACAGACAGGAATTATTTCTGTGTATATCTGAGTTTTACCTTAATTTTAAATGGATTACATTTACTGCTTACATAGTTAAACATTTATTTAGAGGATGTTTACTCTTTTAATTCACTTAATCTTATATAATTTAGAAGTAGTACCTGACAACCACAAAATGAGTGATTTTTCCCAATAAATACTTATTGAGCACTAAGTTAGTGAATTTATGGATAAAATACACATTATTATTTTTAATAGAGTGTATAATACAGCTGGGACACAGGTAATAAATACATTTATATGCAGATAAATGCATACTTTCTTATTCAACAAGTCTTGGAAATTTTACCATCAAATGCTCCCACTAAATGTTAAATATATATATATATTTAAGAATACATGGCAGCAAAATAAGAATTGCTTCACTTTATAAAGCTCATGTTAAGACGGCAGACAAATTATGAGCCACAGTTTTACAAATAAGTTCTGTCTTTGACCAGCTCCACTGCAGTGTAGTTCCTTGAAGAATAAGGGTCAGCCAAGGGTGTGTGGCTCAGTGGTTGAGTGATGACCTATGAACCAAGAGGTCACAGTTCAATTCCTGGACAGGGCAGAATCCCTCGTGGAAGTGTGCAAGAGGCAGCAGATCTGATTCTCTTTCATCATTGATTTTTTTTCTCTCTCTCTTTTCCTTCCTCTCTGAAATCAATTAAAACAAAACAAAACAAAACAACAACAAACAACAACAAAAAACATCTCCAGAAGCCAGGAGATCACAATTTGATTGCTAGTCAGGGCACATGCTCTGTTGTAGTTCCATCCCCAGTAGGAAGAGTATGTAGGTGGCAGTCAATCGATAATTCTCTCTCATCATTGATGTTTCTATCTCTCTTTCCCTCTCCCTTCCTCTCTGAAATTAATAAAAATATCTTTTTAAAAAAGAGTAACATATGAAAGGAGTCTTTATTCACGTTGCTCTCTCCACTTCCCTTCCTCTCCAGCCACCTCCATCTGCCCTTCAGATCAGAGATAGAAGCTTTTGAGAGAGACTTGGGTACTCTAGTGCCTGCCTATTCAGGGAGGGTTTTCCCTTTTTTCAAGGTCCCGGGAGGTGGTTTTACCTCAAGCCAATAATCTGCTGAAAGATGGGCTAAAGAATGGGACTGTTTCCAGTGTTGGACTGAAAGTCTTTAGTGATGTGAACAAATTGCCCCTGGAGTCCTCTCTCTTTCCTTATTTATTTACTGGAGCTTAATCTTCTGAGCCTTTGGATTTGTTTTTATCTTCCCAAAAGTTTTGGCCTGGGCACATTTTAGATTGTGGATGTAGCTTTCTCTGCACTTGTCGGTTTTGTCCCATCTAATTTCCCCAAGTAAGGATTTCCTCCCTGTTTCTGGCCAATTTATGGAATCCTTTTTGTTTCTAAATTGGATATAGATACATTTTTGAAAAAGTGTCCTGTTCATCATCTTTAAAAGGTTTAGAACTTGAAGCAATGTGTATGCATGTGATGAGTTTACTAATTAGTAATCTTTCCCTTCTTTTCTAAGAAGTTCATACTAGTTTGCACAAACAGACCTGAGAGTTTGTCTGAGACAAGAAAAGGACAAGTGTAACTGTTTGTAATTATAATTGTGGTGCCTAGTTTTCTTTAATTGGTCGTCAAAGGCACTTTGCATTGGTCATGTGAGAGAGACGAATTTAGGACAGTTTTGTGGAACAGGAGGCTCTGAAATTGATAGGATGGATAAAACTGTCCTTCGGAAGTTGATGTTTAGAGAAATATACTTGTTTCTTTAAAGAAAAATGACCAGTGATAGATATGGTGAGAAATGTGATTTATAGCTTTAATGGATATTCAATAAGAGAGCCTGTTCTCTAAAATGCAATACTATGATGATAACTTATTTAAAAATTAAATATGAGTGCCATTAATGGTTGGTAGCATTTTGCATCAATCTTCCATACACCCCACTTTCTTTTGTTTTTATTGTCTCACTAGAGGCCTGATGCACAAAATTTGTGTAAGAGTTGGCCTTCGCAGCCCCAGCTTAGTCCAGAAGGTTGCTGGAAGGTCTTTCTGCTGGTATGCTGTTTGGTTGATTTGCATATTATACTTTTATTGTTTTTTTCTATTTTTTTTTAAATTTTCCTATTAATTGACTTAATCTTTATTCTGCCACTAGTACCCAAATACATTATTTTAGCCTCTCTGATTGTAATCATAATGTGATGACCTTACCCTCAAGCTAAATTATTAACTTGAAAATTTAATTTAACAGACATTTATTGGATTTATACTAGTATCCTAAGGCCTGTAGATAGGGAAGTATACAAAGTCAAGCCTCAGCCTCCAGGAAGCTTACATTCTCTCCACTTGCTATGAAACCATAGCCACCAGCCTCATGCAGCTACTGAGCACTGGAAACGTGCTTAGTCCAAAATGAGATGCACGTTAAGTATCAAATACACATCAGATTATCAAATACACATCAGATTTAAAAGACTTAAGGCAAAGAAAAGAACATAAAATATGTCTTTAATAATTTTTACATCGATTGCATGTTTTATATAGTGGTTTGTGTATATCAAATTTAATAAAATATATGATTTTAAAATGTCGCTTGTTTCTACTTTTTAATTGTGGCCGCAAGAAAGTTTAAGTTATACATGTGGCTCATATTTGTACTGGAAAAGGCTGCTCTATAATCTCAGGAGCTAATAAGTACTCTCTGGTTGTCATGGTTTTAAATGAATTATTTAATTTCTTTCTTGGAAATGAATCAGTTTTTATTTATTTTTCTCCCAATTTTTAGTTTAGTTTGCAAGAAACTTCTGAACTTTTTTTTTGAAGGAGGAATTCAAATACAGAGACATTAAACCATTTAGGATTACTTAGGAAAGCGATGTTAGAAACAGTAAATACATTAAAATATCAAAGCTTTTCAGCATATACCTATACAGTGGTACCTCGAGATACAAGTTTAATTCGTTCCGTAACCTTGAGGCGTGGGAAACTATGAGATGCTCAAGTTGTGGTAAACTGGTGGGTTGTGTGCAGCTGGCCGATCCTATCTCAAATGTTGCTCGTATTTCAAAGCAAAAATCGCTCGCTCGACAGCTTGTATCTCAAAAATCTCATATGTTAGGGCACTCGTATCTTGAGGTACCACTGTATATGCCTCTGTATGACAATCCAGAAGGAGTAATGTTTATTAAAATATTAAAATACATTGCTGACTGTGTAAAAAATAAAAACAAATATTTATTAAAGGTTTCAGAGAAGTAACGTAGGTTAATTAGGTGAATGTTTTAGCTTCCTCCCCCAAACCCTTCCACAAAGAGAGGCCGGATATTGCTTATGTCAGTCCCTCTGCTGATGCGGCTGTTAACTGGCAGCCTGTGAAGTCCTGAACAATAGAGTGTAATTAAAAGTGTTCAATGTGATGATATTTGAATAAATGAAATGGAAATTGAAAATATATTAAAAATAGTATCAATATTAATAATTTTGGCTGTAACAGGGAGACTGGTGAATTTTAATTTTGAATGTGATGAAACGATTGTAGTAGTCCCTGTATGAGACTTTAAGACAATAAGCTAACATTTAACAGGGAGGGAGTTTGCTACAGAAACCAGTTTGTCGACATGGAAAATGGTATTGATTTCTGTGGAATCAGTCACAGTAACTCTTAAAATTTAAAGGTTCAGATCCTCAAGTTTTTACTTCAAGTTATGGGGACTCTAACATTAAAAATATTGCCCATGCCCTAAACAGTTTGGCTCTGTGAATAGAGTGTCGGCCTGCGGACTGAAGGGTCCCAGGTTTGATTCCGGCCAAGGATATATACCTTGGTTGCAGGCACATCCCCAATGGGGAGTGTGCAGGAGGCAACTGATTGATGCTTCTCTTATCGATTTTTCTAATTCTCTGTCCTACTCCTTCTCCCTTCCTCTCAGTAAAAAATATTGGCCAACATATTGATGTACAATTTTAGCATTTTAAAGTGTTTCTTATTTTTATTACATAATAGAGGACCAGTGAATGAAAATCCATGCCCTCAGGGGTGGGAGGAGGGTCCCTCAGCCAGGCCTGCGCCCTCTTGCTGTCTGGGGTGCCTCTGGGGATGTCCAACTGCCTGCTTGGGCCCACTTCCCAGGACTGGGCCTAAGCCGCAGTCGGACAACCTGAGCATTGAGGAGGAGGTGGGAGAAGTTTCCGCCACTGCTTCTGCGCTCACAGCCTTCAGCCCTGCTTGTGGCTGAGCAGAGCTCCTCCTGTGGTAGCACACTGACAACCTGGGGAGAGCTGCTGCGTTGAGCGTCTGCCTCCTGGTGGTCAGTGCACGTCATAGCAACAGGTTATTCCTGGTTTTTCAGTGTCAGGATCAATGTGCATATTATCCTTCTATTATATAGTGCTAGAGGCCGGGTGCACAAAATTTGTGCATGGGAGGGGTATCCTTCAGCCCAGCCTGCTCCCTCTCCAATCTGGGACCCCTTGAGGGATGTCCAACTGCCCGTATAGGCCCGATCCTACCTGAATCAGGCTAAACCGTTAATTGGACATCCCTCTCACAATCCAGGACTGCTGGCTCCCAACTGCTCACATGCCTGCCTTACTGATTACTCCTCACTCCTTCTGCCTGCTAGCCTGATCACCACCTAACCACTCCCCTGCCCCCCTGATTGATGCCTAACTGCTCTCCTGCCAGCCTGTTTGCCCTTAACTGCCCTCCCCTGTGGGCCTAATCACACCTAACTGCCCGCCTCTGCAGGCCTGGTTGCCCCCAACTGCCCTCCCTGCAGGCCTGGTCACCCCCAACTTCTCTCCTCTGCTGTGATGGTCACCCCTAACTGCCCTCCCCTGTGGGATAGATCACCCACAATTGCCCTCCCTTGCAGGCTCAATCCCTCCCAACTGCCCTCCCCTGATGGCCATCTTATGGTGGCCATTTTGTGTCCAAATGGGAACTGGATCTTTTGACCACATGGGGGCAGTCATCTTGTGTGTTGGAGTGATGGTCAATCTGCATATTATCCTTCTATTAGACAGGATAGAGGCCTGCTGCTTAGGTGGGGGGCAGCTGGTTTGCCTTGAAGGGTGTCCTGGTTCAGTGTGGGTGTTCTCTTGGGGCATAGGGTGGCCTGGGAGAGAGTCCCGTTGTGGTTTACTGGCTGGTCATGCCCCCAGGTGACCCAAGCAGAGGCCTTGGTATCTGAGATGTATTTATCTTCTACAATTGAAACTTTGTAGCCTGGAGCGGAGCCAAGTCTTCTCTTGCACAGCCATTGGAACTTGGTTGCCTTAAGCAGAGGCCTCCCTGCCAGAGTGTGTGGAAAGCTTGGCTTCCTCCATCACCAAGGGAAACCCAAGCCTCCCTCCTGCATTCTCTGTGGCTGTAGCTATCTTGGTTGTGTTAATTTGAATACTCACTCTGATTGGCTGGTGGGCGTGACTGGGGGGGGTGTAGTGGAGGTATAGTCAATTTGCATATTACTCTTTTATTAGATAGAATGCTGATAAAATCTTCTGCAAGTAAATGTGCTATACAAGTTTTTAGAATTCTCACTTTTTATCAATGAAAACAATAAAATGTAATAATTTATTCTGAAAAAATGAAGAACTAAAGGTTTCTGATTACTTGACAAAAATACTCTCAAAGATTATAAAGGCAGTGAAAATTGTGACATGGATTGCCACTTAATAAAAATGATTAGTTGCAATTAAGCAAATAGTAACCATTGCTCTTTGGTTGTTGAATAGTTACCTCATATTAAAATTTCTATCCTATACCAGGAAATGGTCATAGATGTTTATAATGTGCCTGCTATGCACTAATCACTGTGGTAGATATTTTTGTATTTGTCTCATTCTGGTGTTTTCTCATATGATAATCTCACATGTAATTGTCAATGTATTTATTTTAAAGGTAAAAAAGAATTGCAACTGAAACTGTCTTATTTATCTTTGCTAATATACCTACCCAAATATCTGTACTAATAAAAGGGTAATATGCTAATTACACCGGATAGACTGGATGTCTTCTGGGCATCCTTCCAGACAAAGCCACAGTGGCGGGGACTGAGGCAGAGGTGGTTAGGGGAAAATCAGGCAGGCAGGCAGAGGTAGTTAGGGATGTTCAAGCCACAGGGGAGAGTGGTTAGGGGCAATCAGGCAGGTAGGCAGATGAGTGGTTAGGAGCCAGTGGTTCCGGATTGCGAGAGGATTCCTTGATTGGAGATGATGCAAACTGGGTTGAGGGACTCCCCTCCATCCCCCCGTGCATATTTTTCATGCACTGGGCCTGTATTTTATTCATAATAAGCATTCAGTAAATATTTATTGAATAAATATGTAAATGTGTGTATAATGTACATTTCTTAAAGATTGTATCTTTTATGTGTTTACAGTTTGAAATGATTGGAAAGATGAGAACAAACTACAAATGTTTCTTTGCTATATGTTTCCTTGGCTCGTGAAAATAGTTAAGTTCTCAAATTAGAAGACATTAAGTAAGTTACTAGGGAATTTTAAAAAATAGTCACAGTTTTTTTTTTCTCCCCATCTTTCTTCATGAACCATTGCTTTATTTTCAAATTTGAAATTTACCCTGATGGTTAGATGAGCTTTGTTATTATTTGATACTAGAGGCCCGGTGCACAAAAGTTGTGCACGGGTACGGTTCCTAGGCCTGGCCTGCGATCAAGGCCATCTTCCTCGGCTGTGGCAGCCAGCCTCATCCCCCACTGCCCACCACCACCAATTCCCCACTCGCCATTGGGCAACGGGAGCCTGCTGGCCGGGTAAGGGACCAAGAGGTGGTCAGTGTGCTTCAGATTGACTGGTCGAGCAGTTGTTCTGGTTCCACCATTAGGTCAATTGGCCTATTACCCTTTTATTATAGGATTCTGCGATACTCACTCTAAATTTGATAGACCATCATATCCTCCCTCAGATTTAGTATATTTTGCAATTTCACATATGATAAATTGAAAAGCACCTCATGTGTATTATTTTTCTGCTGGAGTGATTTATACTCAATAATGGTCTATAGACCCACATTCTTAAAAAATATATATATTTCCCCTAATTAACTCCTAACATAACTTTCCCAGCACGTCTACAAGTTACAGTTTTCCTGGACTATGAATGGTGATCCTCTAGTATGGCCAAATTACAGAGCTATAAGTCTATTGGCATTGCTTCAACACACTTAATTTTACCCTGACATTCATGACCCAATATCTTGATTAGAAAAATAGCAGGCATTGAGTTAACAACTTTATTTCTACTCATTATTGTTAACCTTTATACTCTTTAATTGATGGGGTGGGGGAGTTGAAGGTAAAATATTTGATCAGTAATATTGATCACCCTTCGATACTTTAGACAGACGATCTCTACAGGTCAAACTATATAACTTCAAAGTACCTTTTGGTCTTTTACTGCTTCTTCAAGCCTTTTATAGACCTATCAGTTGGAGAATGAATGCAGGTAGGATGAGATGTTTGACAGAGAAAATGTCAACTCTAAATGTTATTAACAAAGCTGCTTCCTCGGACTCATTCATGTGTAGCTAGTGCCTAAATTATGATGTAGTTTTAGATATGGAAGAGATTTGCTATCTTCTGCACTGAATGAATGAATCAATGAATGAGAAAGAAAATTTCTCTGGTATGCTTTGTAACTATTTCATTATTTCTGAAATAATTCATTATATGCTATAATTGGCGAGTAATATCCTGAAAGAGGAATTTCATAGCAATTAATATTTTAAAACTTAATGTGCATTTTTTTACCAGTAGTATGTTTATGCTTTCTCAACTACTGCAATTTAATTGAAAGTCAACAATCAAGTATTTTTATCAAGCAAACTTTCATCTGAACCCATTCATCTCTGTATCAGTTATTTCACAGAAATTATAAAGGCGTTTTGGGAGAGTGTTGGATTGGATAAAGAGAAAAAAATAGCAACTGCTTTATTAAAAAGATAGTTCTGTCTTTCTTGGTTATGACACATGGTTAGGGGATTTCAATGTATTATTTCTTTGAATATTTGAGAAAATGTAAAGCTTAACCAGCTTTCAACTACTTCTTGAGAACACTTTTAATCAAGATGTGGTTGGTCGCCTGTTTTGAGGTTAGAAGTTAAATCGAATCTTATTTTCAAAAGATTATAATATAATAACTTTGCCTCATATCCCCTCATTATTTAAAGCAACTACCTACAACCCATATATTTTAGACACTGGCCTGTGACCTCAATTTCATATTATGTATGTGATAAAAATATCCCAAGGAATTATTCTTTGAAAGGGCAATGCAAAAAAATATATACTAAGTATTTATTGCAAGCATTTTTTATTTAATTCTTTATGCTCTGCCTTAGACAAGTGATCAGAAAATTACAAACTTGGCCTGTATTACATAAACCCCTGCTAAAATACCTTTCAGAAGAGCAGTTTAACATTGTATTCTTAGTGGACATAAGAAAAGGTGGCATGCTCTCCCTTCCTTCCTTCCTTCCTTCCTTCCTTCCTTCCTTCCTTCCTTCCTTTCTTTCTTTCTTTCTTTCTTTCTTTCTTTCTTCCTTTCTTTCTTCCTTTCTTCCCTTCTTTCTTTCTTTTAATAACTGGTACTGAATAGATTTTATGTAATCCAAACTTCTATTTGTGATATATTTGCAAAGAAGTAGTTTTTTAAAAAAAAAATCTTTGTTTCTGCCAATAATCAGCTTGCTTGCTCGCTTATTTATTTATTTATTTATTTATTTATTTATTTTGTTTAGTGAAATAGTGGGGAACATGAACATCTTAGTGTTTCTTTTTATGCCTGAGGTTCCAAGAGCCAATATTTGTATGTGGTCAGAGAAGCTACTTAGCTCACAGTTGAACTGTATGCTTTCCCCAACTTCTATTTCTTTATCTAGAATGATAGAGACTTTGGGACTCATGTGGACATGTAAAGTCATCTGACATACCTGTTGGTTAGGCAGAAGGGAAACTGAGGCTTTGGGAGAGTTAGGAACTGAGCCCAAACACACCCTTAACAGGGACTGAGCTCAGACTGAGTGCAGCAATTCTGCCTTCAAGTGTGACCTGGCATTTTATTGTCAGGTCTGTTCTGCTACTCATTTTAATACTTTGATGATATTTGTGTCTCTCTCTCACACTATTTCAGTGCTCTTCATGAATGATTAAATATGGAATACAAAAATATTGTTTGGTCAATTGAAAATGCCACCCAGAAACCTGTAAAATTAAATCTTATATTCATGGGAGACTTGAAGAATTGTATTTGACTTTTGTTATGTTTAAACTTTTATTATTTCCAAGTGTAAAAATCATAATTGTCGGGTGAGTAAATTTATAAACAGCTATTCATAATAGATTTTCCAAAAGCGATATGAACAAATGCCTCTAAACTCTCAATATAAAATTAGAACGTTAGTTTTAAAAAACGTGACCACGCTGACTATTAGGATAGAAATTTATTCAGAAACTGGACAGCTTTGACTTGCCAGGCCAGTTAGGACATGGAGTTTAATAAATATTGAATAAAATGAGGAGGAAATGTGAATTTGATGAAGTTTGCTGACAATTAGAGCAATTTATTTCACTATTAACATGACAAGCTCTAAAAGGAAATCAGCTATGGATGAAAATGCAGTTTTATTGCCTGGTATTCTCTGTGCCATGTAATTAAATAAAGAAATGGGTGGAGGAGCAAAGGGGTGTCCAGGCCTGACTTTGCTGGCAAAGCAGACATCCATCATGCCCACGCTTTCTGCCATCTAGGTGCTGGGAAGGGGCTCGTTTGTGAGTTTGTGTACAGTGTATGTAGACTTGGGCAGAGTTTATTTTGGAATAATGTATCTCAAACGAAAGGAAAACAATTATCTTGCTGGATTAAAAATGCCAAGGACAATTAAATGGTGTATTTTGGGGGTGTGAGTGGCAGATATGAGTTTACTTCTTGATATAAATATTAAAGGCAGAATGCTACTCTATATTAGCTACTGTGGCACATGTTTAAGAATTTCATACTATTATCTTGAGTACTGAGTTTGATATTTTGTATGTAGGTGAGGGTATGAAAATATACACTCACCTTTTAATTAGATGTTTGTATATAAGCAGCCAGGGTAAATATTTCATGTTTGACCTATTAACTTATAAAACTATCAGTAGATTCAAATGATATACTTTAGGATGTGAAAATGAATATACAGGCTATATAGTAAGCATGCATATATATGTTTCTTTCAGAATACTATTTTGATATATTTTCCTTGATATCTAGGGTCATAATTGGGTTCATAATCTATAATTATGTATGTAAATTGCTTATGTTCTATTTTGTTTACTTTAAAGTTTATTTACGTCAGAAGTTGGAATATAGTTATATTTGGAATTATTTTAATAAAAAGCAGTATATAAGGTTATGATATTTTTCTTTAATTTTCTTCTATAGTGAGATACATTAAAATTCTTTAAAAATATTAAAGTAACATTACTATTTTTTAAAAATATATATTTTATTGATTTTTGCAGAAGGTAAGGGAGGAGGATAGAGAGTCAGAAACATGGATGAGAGAAAAACATCAATCAGCTGCCTCCTGCACACCCACTACTGGGAGATATGCCCATAATCAAGGAATATGCCCTTGACCAGAATCGAACCCTGCAGTCTACAGGCGGATGCTTTATCCAATGAGCCAAACTGGGTAGGGCTGTGTTTTTTTTAGATTTATCTCATCATTAGATTCCCTTGTGAGAGAAAATATCCTATCTAATAAAGAAGGGGTATGCAAATTGACCATCACACCATAACAAGATGGCTATGCACATAGCGGAGGCAGGGATTCCATAATGCAAGCTGGCTGTTCCCACAGCAGAGGCAGAGTTCTGGCAACAAGCCTTAAGGAGCAGTCAGCAGGGACCTGAGGCTGTGTGGTGCTGGGCCAGGGTAGGGAACCTGAGGTTCCATGGTGCTGGGCCTGGGTAGGGGACCTCAGGCTGTGCCCCCTGCCATGGCACCAGGCTGGGGAACCTCAGGCCATGTCCCCCACCTGGCAGAGCTTGACAGGGGACGTCAGGCCAGCCTCCCGCCTTGCAGGGCTTGACAGGGGACCTCAGGTTGTGCCCTCTGCCCCGGCACCAGGCCCGGGAACATGAGGCCATGCCTCACGCTCAATGCCAGGAATGACTGGTTGCTATGATATACACTGACCACCAGGCAGCAGACGTTCAATGCAGTAGCTGCCCCCTAGTGGTTAGTGGGCTCCTACAGGGAGAGTGCCACTCAGCCAGAAGCCAGGCTCATGGCTGGTGAGCACAGTGGTGGTACAGCAGTGGTGGTGGGAGTGAGGGATCCAGGACTGTGAGAGCCCCAGACTGCCAGAGGGATGTCTGCCTGCCAGCTTTGGCCAGATTCCCTGAGGGACCCTCCCCACCCCCACTTCCAGTGCATGAATTTTGTGTACTGGGCCTCTAATATTAATGTGTGTGTGTGTGTGTGTGTGTGTGTGTGTGTGTACACACACACACACACACACACACACTGTATATTTGTTGTTTTTTAGTACAGCTACACCCAAACTAGTAATACCTTAGCAAATAGAGTTTTGTTTACTAAGTATACTAAAATGGAAAAAACATTAGTATTACTTCATCTAGTTTCAAAGGAAAAAAAAATGCTTTAGCCTTTATAAAATAATTGAACTTATTAATTGATCATTCCTAAGTTGGGGACTCAAAAGTTTGAATATATATTTTCTTTTTTCATTTGAAGAAAACATCTTTAATGCTTCAGTAATATTTTAATGTTAACTTTTATTTTATCTCTTGATTGCCACAATTATGAATATATGTGCATAGATACACACATACTTACTGATATATCCACACAACATAAAGATGAAGCCACATAATATATAATTTGCAGAGATTCTTATCTTTCACTGACTCTATAAAAATCATTTGTGCACCAGATTGCTTATTTTATGTTATGAGCGCCAATGAACCTCTTTCATAAGCTGTCACAGTACATGCTTACTAAACATTATCCATGGGTCCTTGGAACTACAGCTTTAAGTGAAGTGGCAAATAATTATTTTTTACGAAAGGTCAATTGATAAAGAACAAGTTAAGTTCTTAAGTCATATTTAAGGTCACAGAAATATCCCTAACTTCTAAATAAGACCCCAAACACTTTTAATATTAAAAACTGAGGTAAATAAGAATTTGACAAAAGACTGGTTTGGCTCAGTGGGTACAGCGTCGACCTGCGGACTGAAAGGTCCCAGGTTCGATTCTGGTCAGGGGCATGTGCCTTGCTTGTGGGCACATCTCCAGTATGGGGTGTGTGGGAGGCGGCTGATTGATGTCTCTCTCTCATTGATGTTTCTGACTTTCTATCCCTCTCCCTTCTCTGTAAAAAATCAATACATATATTAAAAAAAAGAATTTGACATATATTTAAGGTGAATAAAAACAAATAAAGTAATGATTTTCCAATCCACGTTTCCATGTCAGGGTCAAGGTGGCAGCGCAGGCAGGGTGGGTGGGGTCCCGTCCTGAGCAGAATGCTGTTCCACTGCTGGGCATGCTCTCCCGGGCCCACACTCAGACATGCAGTTCATCTCCCTGGCAGTACTGGAGATGTGGGAGGAAACCGGAGTCCTCAGAGAAAACCCGCATAGACACAGGGAGGAGGTGCAAACTCCATACTCACTGTCCTTCTTGTCGATATCATAATAAAACAGCAAAACAAAAACGATGCTATTTGTATTGTCACTTATTCTCTGTTGGAGATGTTGTACACCGCTAAAGGTTTTCTCATTTCTAGGAAGGCTCAGGTTCTTAAGCAGTGAACCTGGAAACCTTACAATATAGCAGTGGTTCTCAACCTTTCTAATGGCAAGACCCTTTAATACAGTTCCTCATGTTGTGGTGACCTTCAACCATAAAATTGTTTCTGTTGCTACTTCATAACTGTAATTTTACTACTGTTATGAATCATAATGTAAATATCTATGCTTTCTGATGGTCTTAGGCCACTAGCGACCCACAGGTTGAGAACCACTGCAATATAGGGAACTGTCCATGTGAATTTTACTTCATTTTTATACTCCTATGATATTGGTTCAATGAATAATCTTGGTCTAATTCTGATTTATCTTTAGTAGTAAGAACCAAGTTACTGATCAATGATTTGGTGCATTTTATTCATTTTCTACAATGGGTGCTCGGGCATCTAGATCGATTGGTGGAAATATGTTTCTGGATATAAGAGGGATGTATTCTTTACATCAAACTAGTCCTGGACATCAGCCTAACAGTCCAGATGCATAGTGACCTTAGAGTATGGAAGAAATTGTCCAGAGGATCTGGCTAAGGAAATTCAAAATATTTTTGTTAGTAGTTTATTAGGAAAAAAGTTACCAAATCCAGGTATAGTTTAGAATGGCAGTGGGGGTTGGAAGATAATGAGATTCATTGGCTTTATATGATTGATTCTAAGATTAAAAAGTGATTTGAAAAACCATCCCCCACCACAACGGCACAGAAAAACTTCTATAATTTCTCCTTCCCCATCTTTCCCTTAATTTGAAAGCTTACTGTGCATGCTCTATGTATTGTTATGGTGTTATGTGCTGAGAATATAATAAGACAAATCCCTGCTATCAAAGCACTCGGTATCTTCTGTGGAAATAAATATATTTGCAATGACATGCAACAGGCATTATGTTAGAAATGTGAAGGAGTCTCAATTGAGGCACAATGAATGGATGGACAGTATTATCTGGGGTTTGGTTTCGAGAGTGGAATGCATAGTTAAAGTGAAACACCGGTAAGTTTAATGCGAGTTAATATGACAAGGCCATGGATGTTTGAAATAGCATGGTGAATTTGGGGAACTGCAAGTAGTTCATTGATGATGGAATAGGAAGGATACGGGGCTTAGGCCTAGTTTCGGAAGAGAAAGAGTGTTGAGAATAAGCTTAGGAGATAGATATGCCTGCGTCTCACTCACTTGAGGCTCACTTTGATAGAGGTGCTATATATGGAGCTAAGAGATAGAGGGAGAGGAACCGGATTGAGGAGAGAAGATAATTCAGTTTTGGACATGTACAGTCGTTTCATTTGCCTTTGGAACATGTGTAGGAAATACTATATAATCATTTCTAGAGCTCAGGGAAAGTATTCAGGTAGAAAATACAGCGTTTAGTATCGCCAGCTTATACTTGGAATGACAGAGAATCAGGAAGAATACCCTGGAAGAATGAAAAGGAAGTCAAGCACAGGATTCTGAGACCTTAGCATTGAAGGGTAGGCAGAAAAAAAAGCATCCTGGAAAGAAGGCCACAGAGCAGACGCTTTGTGGAAGAATGCAGGAGAGACAGTGGTTCTGAAGGCAAGGACTGAGTGATACATGAGTGTTGGTTGGGAAGCAGCTGGTGTCGCTGTGTGAATTTAAGGAGAGTAGGGGAGGGCAGCAGAGAGAATGATAGATTATTCTATTAAGGCTGTCTATGAGTGAAGGATAAAGAAACTAAAAGTGTTCACTTTAAAGTGATGCAGTAATTAAATTGGTTGTTTTTAATGGGAAAATAGTAGCATGCCTCTAAGGATGTGGGAAATAGAGCTAGGAGAGCTGATTTGAGAACTTTGGAAAGTAAACCCATAGTGCAAGCTATTTTAATCTAAAAAGGGATAGGAGGGGATAAATTCAATGTGTCCTGGTATGCAAGTTCAATCCCCAGTCACGGCACATACAAAATTCAATGAGTGAATGCATAAGTCAGTGGAACAACAAATCAAAAGTTTATCTTTCTCTCTCTTCCTTCCTCTCTCTAAATCAATAAAAGACCTACATATGAAAATTCTACTAAGCTCTATTAAAGAAGTACCCAAAGCTATTAATGTTTAATTTTCACAAACTTTTTATTCATTTTCTCTTATTTTTTTGAACACACACTTTTAAGACTACCTGTTTCTGATAAGTTGCTCTAGATTTTCTACTCAGAAACTTCAACTTTTGCCTTCTTCAAATATGTTCTCTTCCTCTATTGAACATTGTGACATTTTTTCTGTATTGAATATTTTGTGTTCATACTCGATAGAAACTTCCTGAATTTCTAAACATCCCCAACTTTTGATTCTGCTGGCCAAGGCACGTTTCTCAATTACAATGTAGCCCCTGCCAATGCTCCCCTTATTCATGAGAAAACATTCCAAGGTGACAGCCGATGCCTGAAACCACATATAGTACTGACCCCTATATAGACTATATTTTCTATGCATACTTACCTACGATAAAGTTGAATTTATAAATTAAGCAAGTAACACATTAATAAGAATAATAAAAATAAACAATTATAACTATGTACTGTAATAAAAGTTAGTTAATATACACTGAGTGGCCAGATTATTATGGTCTCTGTACACTTGTGTGAGGTCCAGTCATCTTGGCTGTGTGAAGGGACATGGGCAGTTGGTGGGCCTGCTTGCTTGTCAAACTCCTGGTCGAGGGGACAATTTGCATGTTAGCCTTTTATTATATAGGATTTACACTGAGTGGCCAGATTATTATGCGTTCAGAGATCATAGTAATCTGGCCATTCAGTGTAGTCTGTCTGTCTCTCAGCAAACTGGCACATATTGCTTAGTTCTGCACAATTTCACAGGAACTATTCATTCTTACCGTAGGGCTTAGCATTCTCAGCATACCATTCATTTCCTTGTTACATCTAGAATGTCCACCTTTTCACTTAAAGGAAGTCCTTTTTGGCTTCTCTCTGGCATATCCAAACTGCCAGCATCACTACTAGTGCACTTTGGAGCCATTATTAAGCAAAATAAGGGAAACTTGTACATAAACACGGCAATACCATGGCAATAGATTTGATATCAAATCTAGATGACTAAGAAGTAATTAAGAGATGGTAGTATTTACAGTATGGAGGCCCTGGACAAAGAGATGATTAAAGTCCCTGGAAGAATGTAGATGGTTAAAGATTTCTTCATGCTACTCAGAACAGCATGCAATTGAAACATTATGAATTGTTCATTTCTGGAATTTCCCATTACTATTTTGTATCACGGTTGACCACAGGTAACTGAAACCATAGAAAGCAAGACTATGGAAAAGGTGTCACTGCTGCATGGCTGGTACATACATGATTTGACATCTACAGTATATGGTATTGCTATCCATTCTTTAAAGACCAGATCATAATGATTAAAAGAAGGGAAATCATATACTTTTTCCCTTTATGTTGGGAAGTTAGGAAAGTTATCTATGTTACGATCATTTTGTATACTACTTTTCCCCTATGTCTCTACTTTGGCTGTTCCCAAAGAGTATTTTTCCTCAGATAATTCTTTCCCATGCATTTCTACCCTAAATTAACACTTATAAGATGAGCTAGTTGTCTCAAGAAAGCATGACTGCCTGAAACAAGACTATGGCACCTATTGCAAGCATGTGTCTTTATGTTAAAGTTGCTTAGTTGAATTTAAAGTTACTGATCAATATTTTCTTTGAACTCATCAAAACAAACACCACTGTTGGGAAATGTAGTCATATATTAAAAAGCCTGGCCTACCTCTGGAGCCTATTACAAAATTGGACTGGAATTCAAACGTATAGATGCTATTCGAGAAGATTTCTGAGATTAGTTTTCTTCTTTACAACTGTCCGGGCCTAAGCAATATTAAACCGGTGCTAGGTAAATAGAACTTGTCCTCATGATTTACAAAAATCAATGCCAGTGGCTCCGAATGTGTGAACTTTAGCCCGGTTGGAAGAAATAAACATCTTAATAGCTGTGGTTAAAGAAACATAACTATGCTTACGTGATTAGGCAGAGGGTATAATCACATATAAATGCATGTCACTGCAGTGTTTTGTCAATAAGGTGAAATAAGGGGACATTCTGGCTTTTTCTCCTGGCTGAAGCTTTGTAATCCCTGAAGCCCTGGAGGTGATAATATGGACAAATGCTCAGTTTGACTGGGCAGTGCTGCTTGTCTGCTCATTCTAGCAGTCCCTGTTCAGGTATAATGATTTAGGTCATTCATTCTGGTCATTTGCCTCCTATTGGTCCAAGTACATCTTACATTTGAAATGTAAATCTTCCTCTTGGCAGAGGAGGAAAATAAAAATTTGGATGTCTTCCTCCCCTGACTCTCATCCTTCCCCCTTTTCTTCCTCATCTCTCCTTTCTCCTCTTCCCCATTTCTCTGTCCCTTCTCCTCTCTCTCCTCCCTCCCTTTGTTTCTTCATAGTATTTGCATAAATAATGAGTTATGACCATGGAAGGAGAGCATAGCTTCAAAAGCAAGGCAAGGTTATTTATTTAAATAGAAATAAAACATTTTTACTTCTGTTTCCTTAAAGAAAATGCTGTCTTAAAAACACCCCACAAAATCACACTAATTACTTAAGTAATGCTAACATATTTATTTACATTTTTATGGGAGGTCATATCTTATCCTTTTGGAAATTCACAAGAGCCATTTACCTCTTTCCTTAGTTACATACAGTATTTGACTTTTGAGATACCACTTATAGAAATACTAGAGTCCTAGTGCACAAAATTCGTGCATGAGGGTGGGTGTGTCCCTTAGCCCAGCTTGCACATTCTCCAATCTGGGACCCATCGAGGAATGTCCAACTGCCACTTTTGGATCGGGCCTAAATGGGCAGTCAGACATCCCACTCACAATCCAGGACTGCTGGCTCCCAACTGCTCACCTGCCTGCCTTCCTGATTGTCCCTAACCGCTTCTGCCTGCCAGCCTCATCACCCCCTAACCACTCCCCTGCCAGCCTGATTGGCTGTAACTGCCCTCCTCTGCAGCCCTGGTCCCCCCAAGTGCTCTTCCCTGCAGGCTTGGTTGCCTCCAACTTCCCTCTTCTGGTGAACTGGTCACCCCTAAATGCCCTCCCCTGCAGGCTTGATTGCCCCCAACTGCCCTCCCTTACAGGACTGGTCCCTCCTATCTGCCCTCCCCTGCTGGCCATCTTGTGATCCCAAACTTGTGTCCACATGGGGCAGCCATCTTTGACCACATAGGGGCAGCCATCTTGTGTGTTGAAGTGATGGTCAATTTGCCTATTACTCTTTTATTAGATAGGATAGAAGGTGATTGCTTAGAAATCCTGAAACTCGTATTTGCTAATTCTTTTTGTACGCAATTACAGTATATGGAGTAAGAAAAAGAAATTTAATTCATTTTTTATTTTTATTCATATATTCAAACATGTGCAGTTTTGGAAAAGCTGTTATGTTGCCATGTTGATTCTGTTATGCTTAATAGAGCTATAGTAAATTTTCTGAAATGGGGGATTTTATACAAATAGAATACATCTATTTGAAGAAAGTATATTATTAAATGTGTTTAAGTGTATTATCTTCTAGTCAGCCCATAACTCCAGGGGAAGGTGAAAAAGAATGGATAGCTCTTCAATTTTCTGTGTGCCAGGTGATTTATACTAGTATATTATATATAGCCCAGTGAACAATCCCTTGAAGTAGGTGGTGATGCTATCCTATGAGAAATGGGGAAATTGAGGTTCATTGCATTTAAGTAATTTGTCTACTAAGATCATATGTCTGCTAAGTGGTGGGATCAAGAGGTCTAAATGAAGTCAGGTGCTCAGCTTTTGGTAATAATGGGAGAGTTTTCAAAAGCAACAATATAAGTTTATGCTCATATATGCCCACAGGATAGAATCCCTGCCGGTAGCATTATATTTTATTGCAGTTTATATTTTATCTTGAGTTGTATGTGGATTGCTCATTGTATGTTTTTATATAAATATAAAACAAAATATCATTTACCAAATCTCCAAATGGTGCCTCCCCTGTTTTTTCAAATGATTCCTGGCCCACAGTATCTATATTGAAGAAGCAAATAATTAGGACAACATATAGTGTTAGGGTTTTTGAAGGAAGTTGTACAGGTGGTTTGATATTGCTGTTTGTGGGAATGGTATTGCCAGGATGGGGAAGGAGCCACCTCTGAACTCATTCTCATCATCCCTGAGGATACGGTAATTTCAACTTCAAAAGGCACTCTACCGGCAGGAGTGCCAAATTTGCCGTGTTTACTGAGTTATGTCAAACACTCACCATGGTGCCTGGTAAAAATGGATGGTTAGTTAATGTAAGTTGCTTGAATGAATCATTCTTGAGACACATAAGATAGTATAGACTAAGACAAGTTTGTAGATGATACAGTACATACCTCACAAACTTATTTTTTAGAATAAGTTTAAAATAATTTTATTCATATATGTTTAGATCAGAGGTTCTCAACCTGTGGGTCGCGACCCCTTTGGAGGTTGAACAACCTTTTCACAGGGGTCGCCTAAGACCAACAGAAAACACCCATTTCCCATGGTCTTAGGAACCAACAGACCGCTCCTCGGTGTAGCAAAGTATAGCAATGTAGTTTATTGTTGTCATATGAAGACTGTTACCCATGCTATACCATGATTCAAGACAAAATTTCATTTATTTGTCATTATAAATAAATATTTTACAATATATAATTACATATTGTTTTTGTGATTAATAAGTATGCTCTAATTATGTTCAATTTGTAACAATGAAAATACATCCTGTATATCAGATATTTACATTACAGTTCATAACAGTAGCAAAATTACAGTTATAAAGTAGCAACTGAAACAATTTTATGGTTAGGGGTCACCACCACATGAGGAGCTGTCTTAAAGGGTCATGGCCTTAGGAAGGTTGAGAACCACTGGTTTAGATGGATAACGTTGGTCACTGATTTTGAAAGCAATTTACTTTACATCATTTCAAGCTTTCAGACTATACGTTATAGGGAATTGGTATGGCAGCTAATGAAGATGTGATGTTTAAGCTTGCCTTTATTTAATATTGTAAAAACAATGCAGGGTAAATAAAAATAGGAATGGTAGTAAAATGTCTGGGGATTTTTTGATATGAGGGTATGGTTTTGCTAGAGTTAGCTATAGTAAGAAAAGGATAAGACAAACTCAGGAAAGAAAAAGTTTATAGTATTTTGAGAGTATTATCATAACATACAGGCATTGGCCTTCTAATAATATTGATCTAGCCAGAGATTAACTATGCAACTCTCCAAATCTTTAAGCACAATTTATAGGAAACATTTTAAAGGTATAATACTCCTTTCTTTAAAAATATCATAGAGGAATCCTGTTATATTTTCCAGCCTTTGAATCAAAAATGTTATATTAGAAAGAAAGAGGTTTTGTTTTGTTAGAGATATGAATTAAGCACATGTACATTTTTTTTTCTAAATTTTATCCTTCTAATGTCTCAGTGAAACAGACAGAAATAGTGGCATAGGCATATTAGAGGAATATGTTTGTCTATGGGTCAAAAGCATAACTAAGATTAGAACTCAGCTTGTCTGCGTCCATTTGTAAGTGGTTCATCTGAGAAAATATAGGGAATTACATTTTCTGTATTTTTGCTCTTCTCATAAGATAATAAAGTAGGTCTGTTGCATAACTTTGGCACCTACTTTGCAATTATTAAGTGGTTTCTTTCAGGTACAACCCTTTGACCTGTCTCAATTTACATCTAAGATATGAGTCACAATTAAAAACAGTTTTCTAAAGTGATACTTCTTTTGGTGGACTGGATCCTTTATAAATCAACTAGAGGCCCAGTGGATGAAATTTCATGCACTAGAGGTGGGGGGTGGTCCCCAGCCCAGCCTGCTCTCTCTCACAGTCTGGGAACCCTCAGGAGCAGGAGGCAACCCAGAGATCAGGGGAAGGCAGTGCCCCCATCACACCTCTGCTGCTGCCACTGCCAGCTCAGCTGCAAAAGCCTGAGCAGGCCCTGGTTACCTGAGCCTTGGGCAGCCTGGAGCAGCAGGGCAGCTGCCATCTGAGGCTTGCCTGAGCCTCCAGCTGACTCTGGGTGGCTGGGCAGCTTTTATTGGTGGCTTGCCTGCACCTGGGGCTGGCCCTGAGTAGTTGGGCAGCTGCCATGAGGAGCTTGCCTGTACCTCAGGCCGGCCCTGGGGGTTGAGGGGACTGGGGAACTCTGGAGGCAGGCATGCGGAGTGGCCAGACCCCTCTGGGGGCAGGTCCAGCCGTGCCAGGTGCCTGTCACCGCAACAGGGCTGAGGGAACTGGGCACTGCCATTGTGGCTGTGTGTGCAGCCATCTTTGAGGGTATGACAGTCAATTAGCATAGTCCCTCCTTATTGATTGTAGGAGGGTGTGATGGTCAATTAGCATATTCCCTCTTTATTAGATAGGAAGCTATGGTCACTCTTGAAAGTAAAATGCAGACATACTAGCAAACTCAGTGTCTTCTATCAATTTTATGAAGCTCCTGGTCAAAAAAAACAAAACTGCACCCACACAAAATAAGTAAACTCTATATAACATCTTATGTTTTTATTTAGCAGTACTATTTGTATTAGACTAGAGGCTAGATGCACGGATTCATGCACTGGTGGGATCCCCTGGCCTGGCCTGTGCCCTCTTGCAATCCAGCACTCCTCAGGAGACGTCAGGGAGCTGTTTTGGTGCAATCCCTGTAGGCCTGATCCAGAGAGGAGAGAGCCTGATCCCCACAGGCCCAATCCAGTCAGGAGGGAGCTTGGTCCCTGCAGGCCCGATCCAGACAGGAAGGAGCCCAATCATGTGCATCGAGTGCCTGTCTCCTGGTGGTGAGTGTAGCCACTGGTCGACCAGTCATTCAGTCAACCGGTCGTTTGGTCACTTAGGCTTTTATATATATATATGTCTTGCAATGCATTTATATAATTGTTGAATAAATTGAGAATGTTTTAAAATGTTAAAGCCAAGAGCATGTGAATATGGGACACACACACACACACACATACACACACACACACACTGAAACAGAGCATGATCTACAAGAAGGTATTCTCAGGAGGCCTGCTCAGCAGAAGGGCACAGTGCTAGTTGTAATTTATTTATTGACAATCTCTGACAATGGTGCAATGAACCAGCAAATACCACAAAAGTAATGAATCCTTTCCTTTTTAAAGTAATTATATTTGAACAGTTCAAATTAACCTATAGTTTGAGGCAACTGCTTGGGTGAACTAATTTGCTGATGTAATGACTTTTCTCACTTCTGCTCCAATGACTTAGGTAAGAAAAGGAGAGAAATTAAAATATGGGGCCATGAGTTTGTATCCTACTGTAAATAATGTTAAACCACTCTGTTCTGCAAGTTACATTTCAAGACCATTTCTAACTGAACTAATGTAGTTAAAATATCAAACTCAAAACACACAAAATATCCACCATGCTATGCCACAGTGCTATGAATCAAATAAACTGAATTGAAAACTCATTTGTAAAAATATTATAAAAATTCACTCATCTTTTCACACAATGGACTACTGTTCTGTTGAATATCAATACTCATTAGTGCTTAAAATCTAAATTTCTAGGGTCCTGCTGCTTATGCTGATGCCTAGGATGGTGATACCATGGTGGCATTTCTGAGGCTATTATTTATGCACCAGTGAGGTCCATAAACTAGAGGCCTGATGCACAAAATTTGTGCAGGGGGTTTGGCCCTTGAAGCCTCACTACCTTGGCCCTCACAGTGCTGGCTTTGTCCAGAAGGTTATCTGGATCATTGTTTTGCTGTTTGGCCATCCAGTCAATTTGCATATTATGCTTTTATTATACTATCTAATAAAAAGTAGTATGCAAATTGACCATCATTCTAACACACAAGATGGCTGCCCCATGTGGTCAAAGATGGCTGACCCCATGTGGACACAAGATGGCTGCCACAAGATGTCCAGGAAGGCAGGACAGTTGGGAGGGACCAGGCCTGGAAGAGAAAGCAGTTGTGGGCAATCAGGCCAGGATAGGAGAGAAGTTGGGGGGGAACAGGCCTGCAAGGGAGGGCAATTGGGGGCATTTAGGGGTGATCAGGCCATCAGAGAAGGGATGTTGGGGGTGACTGGGTATGCAGGGAAAGGCAGTTGTGGGGAAGCCAGGCCTGCAGGGGAGAACAGTTAGGGGGGATTAGGCATGCAGGGGAGGGCAGTTAGGGGCGACCAGGCCTGCATGGGAGGGCAGTTAGGGGCAATCAGGCTGGCAGGGGAGCAATTAGGCATCAATCAGGCTGTCAGGGGAGTGGTCAGGAGGTGATCAGGCTGGCAGGCAGAAGCAGTTAGGGGCAATCAAGAAGGCTGGCAAGCAAGCAATTGGGAGCCAGCAGTCCTGGATTGTAAGAGGGATGTCTCATATTGGAGAGGGTGCAAGCTAGGCTGAGGGTCATCCCGCCATGCACTAATTTTGTGCACTGGGACTCTTGTTATAGATAATGCTGTGTAATTACCTTTGTGTCCCTGCCATTGTTATGAGACTCAAAGCAAAATATCAGGGGAAGTTAGTCAAGATTTCATAATGCCTAGGTCAATCTCATATTAACTACTGGCACTCAATAAATAATAGCAGAGGAGAAAAGTGCACTTAAAATATTTGTTTTACATGTTTTCTAAAACAATGAAGATATTTCATAAATTATTTTTATTGTATATTTGTAAACAACAGACTTTTCCAATAAATTCCATATCTTAAAATTGAGAAGGTATCCATTGCATCCTACTGTATAGCATTAGCTAGTTAGTATTAGTGTCATTATTAGGATTTAGTGGTTCATGAATGTTTCTTGCATTTATGACAAAAACTAATTTATGTCATGGGTAATCACCTCCAATTATCTTTGTAATATATGAAAACAGGGTAGCCTACTGGTTTGATTTTAATTTTTTTAATTATTATTAGCTGTGTATTTTCTGGGATATGTTGTTAATTACGCCTCACTTCCCAGATTGCATAAAATGGGAACAATTTCAATACCTACCTCACAGTTTGTTATGCGGAATCAAAGAGATAATCTATGTAAAGCCTTTAACCCCATAGCTGGCACTTGGAAAACTGAGTTCATAATAAATGTTACCTATTCTTATGATAATTATTACCATGTGTAGAAAAGTACTTCACCATGAAAGCAAGATTTGCTGCAGAATACATAGAATCAGTATGGTGTTTTCAGGATGAAAAAAAAGGCATATATCTATTTGAACAAATCATTTAGGCCCTGGCATCCTCATTTCTAGGATTTCATTAAGCATTGGTTGATCTGACATCTCTATGTCCCTCATGTGCCCTTCACCTAGTTCTCATCCCAACAAAATCATCACTTTGCTGTATATCTAACTTTACTATATATTACAGGCAGCTCTACAAAAGAGCATATTCTTTAATTTCTTTTTTGAAGCTCCTAGTAACTCTCCTGACTATGGAAGGGTTTTAGTGAGTATCATGAGCAAGTTTAAGATGATAGGATCCTAGACATAGGAGATAGACCCGGGAGTGTAAAACAGGGCTGGTGAGACAAAGATTAGCAACATTAGTGAATGATTCCCATCTTTAGGGTTGACCAGTTGGGGATTCCTATGACAGTTGGAGCCATCAGGGATAATCTGTCTGAAGGGAGCTGTCTTTGTTGAGGGATGCAGACTTGGAAACAAAATCAGGGTGGATTAATGTGGTGAGTACCTGAGAGTGAGTTCTTTCCCTGTCTTAACCTGGCTCCAGTTCCAGTGAGTACAGTACTTGTAGTCTCTGCCCTCTTACTCTTCAAACACCTGGAATTTCTTCAGATTGTCCACACCTGAGCAGAAGGCACTCTCATCCTGTCAGGGTAGAGCAGGGTAGAGAATGGATTGGGATGTGCAGATCCTTTAGAACAGAGGCAGAGGGGAAGGAGAACGAAGAGAGTATACTAAATTAATTATGTTCTTCTGACTATACATAGATAGATATTCCTCAGATTCTAATGTAGAACCTTGAAATATTGTTGCACATTACTCAAGAACTGTTAAAGATGACATTTCAAATCAAATAGGTCAATGCCTTTTTCTGGATTAGACATACATAAAATTCCGTATTGGAAAGCACTGGTCCTCAGCTTTCTCTTTGATCACTTTCCTTGCTCCAGTCTCTGATTATCCTACATTATTCCAGGGATATACAGTGGTACCTCGAGATACAAGTGCCCTAACATACGAGATTTTTGAGATACGAGCTGTCCAGGGAGCAATTTTTGCTCTGAAATACGAGCAACAGTTGAGATATGAGTAATCGCGCAGATCGGCTGGCTGCACATGACCCACCAGTTTACTGCGACTCGAGCATCTCCTGGTTTCCCATACCTCAAGGTTACAGAACGAATTAAACTCGTATCTCGAGGTACCACTGTACATGGATGAGTAGGAGTTGGTAGAAAGCTGCAGTCTGTAATATCTGTCTGGCTGTCCCTGATGTTGCAGCCTTGATTAAATCTAATCAGAGTCTGCATGCTGACTACCATAGTGATCCCCTGGGTTGCTAACATATTATTATAGCTTAAGTTGGAAATAACATGGATAAAGTACCTTAATATAGACCTGTTCACATATTGAGAGCTCAGTGAATGGTAACTCCTGATTGGAATCTTTTGTCCATTGATTATCCCAGAAGTTTTAACAACTGGCGGTAGAGCTTGATCAATCCTAGAGTTATCTCCTTGAGATAATCTTAAAAATGAAATTTAAAAAAATGAAAACAGTAAGAGTTGACTGCATAAAATCCGGTGATGAATTTGAGGAATGGCTGGCAAAAATTTTAGGGCTAATCAGTTTGAGTTTTATGTTCTCTGCTTTCTGACTAAAATTCATGTATTTGCTCTGATTAGAAACAACACACATTTAAATCAAACTGTGCAAATGTATCATTTGCCTACATCACAGTAACACAGCTATCATTTACAGCATAACTAATATGTTCCAGTTACTTTATATACACCACTGTTAACCCTTCCGTATCACTGCAGCATCTCTGTGATTCATTTGCACAATTCTATGGAACTAGTAAGAAACAAGGCAAAGGATTTGAGCTCAACTTTACCAGATCCCCAAACCCAGATCCTTCTACTATAACTAGATCATAATATTGTGGTAGACAATAATTTGTTTATATATGAAAAAAATACGTACTGGTATATGTGTGTGTTTTTTTCTTATTGAGGGCATAGAAACACATGGAGATAATGTAGTCAGTGAAAATTCTCTCAATTTGAATTTAAGTTAAAATGGATATCCCTTGGATATGCAGAATGCCACCACAGCTATATGAGCAACCAAGCTGTCTTACTTTCATTTTTTTTAAAGGTTATAGGTCACATTTTATAAGGTGCTGATTTGTTCCTTGTGGGTGTTTCTAGTAATCTTTTATTAGGTAGAGATTGATATTTAAAAGGGGTTTATTATGTAAATAATGATATTTAAAAAGCAAGAACTCACTCATGCACTGAGGACATCGATATGTCAGACATTTAATTGACAACTCGCAAGACCTGCTTGTGATTTATAGCTCGATTGCAAACTCACTGTTTCCACTCTGCCAATGAAATTGGCAATATTTTCTCAGCCCAGATGGTGCATTAGCCTTGGCCAGCTGGTTCTCCGCACGCTGCCTCATCACAGGACCCAACAGCAAACATTGCCACGTATGACCCACTTCAGTAGGTAACACATGAAGGCTTCATGCCTGCATTTTCCCTCAGGGCATATGGAACTGAACCTGAATGAAATTTATCAAGCTCCCTGTAGTCACTCCCTACCCTGACTCCACGATTGAAGCTGTTTAAAGTAGACAAAGAGAGCCATACTTTTGATACATAGAGTTTTAAAGGTTGGTTTTGTTGTTCTATCCTTCTTTCTCACCTTTCAATTATTTTACTAAATTCAAGACAATAACTTAAAAAGCTAGGCAGTAGTAAATATGTTGAAAATTATAAGTGTTTTTTTAAATTGCTTTAAATATCCTACGTACAGTTTTGATAGAATCCATAGAAATAGTTATAAAAGGAGATGTTTCTGACAAATTTCAAAGTCACAATTTTTAATTAGGTGTTTGGGCCCAATAATAATAGCTAATGTGTATTGTTATTTACAGGTTGAAATAAATGTCCATGCATATAGTTTTTGAAGTAAGGATTACTATAATTTTAAGGCAGGATTATAAATGATATGACAGAAAGTGAGATGATGGGGAAAAATCTACTGCAAAACACATCATTCTTGTATATATTTTAGATTGGGGAAGGAAGGAGACACACATTTCTTTCACTGTACTTTTTGTTTTCTCTCACATAATTGTTTTCTATTTCAAATAGTATGCTTCTTCCAATGCAGAATTTTCACTTTCCAATGGAACTGGAGAGCCTTATGGTTAGTGAAATAAGCCAGTCAACGAAAGAAAAATACCACATGATCTCACTCATTTATGGCTAATAAAGACATTATAAACTGATGAACAAAAAGATAGATATAGAGGCAGTAAAGCATCAAACAGACTGTCAAATTACAGCAGGAAGGTTAGGGAGAGGTGGGGTAGATAAGAGATCAACCAAAGGACTTGTATGCATGCATGTAAGCATAACCAATAAATATAGACACTGGGGGGTTAAGGTATGCGTGAGAGGGGGAGGGGACAATGGGAAGATATGTATACATGCAACCCATTAATAATTTTTTTAAAAGGAGACCTTTTTAAAATGCATGACTGGATTATGCTGAAGCTGATTAAAATATATGTAGGACTATTAATTTATGTTCAGAAGTATTCCTTAGAATCACATATAATTCTATGTTCTCTTTTATTAGTGAGTACAGTCTATAGGACATTGTCATGGGCCATGTAAAAGCTGTTGCAGTATTGCATGTCCTTGGACAGATACACACGATGAGTCTAAATACCTGGGTCTAAATGACTGAAGCAAGCACTAATTCACAAACCAAGTTTCCTACTTCCCCTGGCAGTGTGGGCTGGTAGATGCAATATTTGAAGAGGAAGCCACATAAAACACCCAAAAGTCTGAAAACAGTTGTCTGTTCTCTGGGTACTTTTATACCCTTTACAGGATCATTTTTGCACACGCATGCACAGACACACTCAATCGCATAAGCATTGCTATTGTGATTTCACTTGTGCTCTATTAAACTGTAAGCCTGTCAATAAAGATAGTTTTTCCTTATTTGTTCTTCTTTGTGCTTACACTGATGGGCACCATACCAACCACAGCGCACATATTGAATATTTGTCACACAGCAGAGACTGTCACTGATGTTTTCACTTTGTCAACTTGGTTAGTACATTAATTGCCTTCACTACACACACACACACACACACACACACAGAAATATAGCATAGCATGTGATTTGTGCCTGTTAACAATGGCTGGCCTATCATTATGCAAAAGCGTCTCACTAGAAAATAAGAAATCTTGCTTCAAGAGAACTCGTCCACTAATTAGTTGTGTGCCCTGAGGAGTCTCTCTTCCCGTGGGCACGGAATCCATAGTTATTAAATAAAAGAGGTGATTTCTAGGATCCCTGCCCACTGACAACTGAGGTTTTTAATTTACATTCTGGATTTTAAATTGCCATCCCTCCCCCTTATCGATGGGTTAAAACTCCTACACGCATATCAAACAAAGCTGTGTCGTTATACATATATGTGTGTATCTGTGCATATAAGAGTAGCTGGAAGGGTACTGGTTAGAATTATAATGGTGACTTTGTGGATGGTAGAAGAAGTAAGTAAAACTACATATGGAAGTCAAAAGGACTTATTTTTTAATTTGTCTCTTTCCTCACTTAAATATATATTTAAGATACACACATACACACACACACACACACACACTAGTGTCCCTGTGTACTAATCTGTGCACAAGTACCTCACTGCCACTTGCCTCAGCTGGCTGCCCTGCCCACTGCTGCTCATAGTTTTCCACTGCACGCAGCTCACTGCCCTGCCCTCCTGTTGATGGCATCCTGACCAATTTGCATATTACCCTATTATAAGTCTGTGTGTGTGTGTGTGTGTGTGTGTGTGTATATATATATATATATACATATATATATGAATATATATATATATACATATATATGAATATTTATATATAAATATTTGATTTGTGTTATTTTAAAAATTAAAAATATGAGGGTAAAAAGGTGGAAATATATGCTATATAATGCAGGGGAAATTAGGTGTTTCTACATTTCTTTTTATAATCTAGACTGCTAATTGAGTTATATGAATTACTAGCTGTTAAACTCATATGTGACATTTATATAGTTAAGGATTGATGTATAGGCTATAGTGATAGGGGATATATTTACTATATTTTTTCATACTGCCTTTTGCAAAGCTGACAGGTTCGGTCTCAGTTTAATCTTCTGCAGATGTTGTGTGATACAGAACCTGAATGATAGTCAAGACTCATAGATTAAAACTCTAATTGTAGAATATTATAACTTAAAGCCAGTCTCTCTAATTAAGGTTTTTCCTTTATCAGAATAATTCGACTTAGGAAAATTGGAGGAACAAAAAGCCTCTTATAATTGTTGCTTGCTTTCTTCCCGAAAACTTTGTTCTTGTAGTTAAATCCCTTGCTAGGCACTGCCCTTCCAGTAGACGAAATTCTGCCCTCAGATACTCAGGCAGAACTCCCATTGGGCCCAATTCTGTTTCCCCCTTCAGGCTAAACTCTCTTTGAATGTAAGCAGTCTCACTTAGGTACTATATTAACAAGCACCATAGATACATGAAGAAAGGCAGTACAGGGCAGTGTGTTTGTGTAACCATGGCCGACTCAGGATCTTACCACATTGCACCAAATAATCGATAAAGAGCTTTGGCAATTATAAATTATCCATTGGATATCTCCTTTCTCTTAGAATTTCTCATGACTTCTTTCTGTTCCGCCGAATGTAACTTGGATTAGTCAAACTGTCAAGCATCCAAGCTCCTCTAGCTCTCATGCTTTCTCAATGCAGTTCTTTATTTAGAAAGAGTACCCTCTATCAGATTGTCTTCTGATCATTGACTTTGAAACAAGCAGAATGAGCGAGGGAAGACAGATTTCAGATGTACTGAAGTTATTTTTGAAACACGAGGGTTTCCAAATTAATAGTGGTGGGAAGCAATACTTCAGACAACCTTTATTTCATTTCAAGTGTGTATATGAGCAGCAGAGCCAGCGCTGGCTTTAGGCAGCATTGGGGATTAGGTAGTCTTTGTCTTTAGTTTTGTTTCTTTCCAATGTCTGCTCAGCGGTGAGAAAGGCTCCTGTTTTTTTCTCACTGTCATTGGCTTTCCCAACGCTCTCAGTTTCATGGCTCCCTGAGGCCTCCCGTCTCTTCTTCCCACATCTAAGCCTTTCTCTTTCTTTACTTTCAAAAACAAACACACACACCTATTTTTATGTATTGCAGAGAGGAAAGGAGAGAGAGAGAGAGAGGGAGATTGAAACATCAGTGATGGGAGAGATTCATCGATCAGTTACCTCCTGCACACCACACATCAGGGATTGAGCCTACAACCCAGGCATGTACCCTCACAGGGAATTGAACTATGACCTCCCGGTTTATAGGTCAACACTTAACCACTGAGCAGCACTGGCTGGGCTCTTTCCTAACTTTCTATATGGCATCTGCATTTAGAAAATGCCCTTTCATGTGATAGCCTGGAAAAATAAATGAATAACAGATTACAAACAAAAAGGTTGTCTGGAAGCCTCTTCTTGGTAGATATCATTCCCAGGGCTTCAGGTATAGACCTGGAAGAAGCCATAAAGGGTTATGGTTATGGTGACAGTGATCATGCTATTATGGTTACGGTTCCTCAAGCACACTAGCATCTTCCTTATCTTATACAGAGCCTTCCTGCCATGCCTCGGCTTGAAGGACTAGCCTGTCCTCACTTTACCCTACTCTGGTCCTCTGTAACTTTTCATAATAGGATATTCATTTGTAGATTCTTAAAACTGAGAGTAAACTAGCATAGGCGTAGGGATTTTGCTGGCTAACAAAAATGAAGTCCAGGAATGTTTTGGGCGTCAAGAACATGTAGATCCAGGGGTGATACCATTGTCTCACTTTCCTAATATCTGAGCTCTCCAGGCTTCATTCTTGGCCAAACTTTCCCCAAATGTGACAAAAAGGGCTCAACATGGTTCTGTTCTCATATTTTCTTCATGGTTTTGTTCTTGTGGAGAAAGTAAGACATTCCTTTAGTAGGAGAAGCGGGACAGGAAAGAACATGTTGAAGAGCCAAAAATATGTGTTCATGATGGAGCTTATTAAAAGTTATAATTATAGCCTAACCATTGTTGCTCAGTGGTTAAGCATTGACCTATGAACGAGAAGGTTATGGTTCAATTCCAGATCAGGGCACATGCCTGGGTTGCAGGCTCAGTCCCCAGTGTGGAGCATGCAAGAGGGAGCTGATCAATGATTCTCTGTCATCATTGATGTTTCTATCTCTCTCCCTCTCCCTTCCTCTCAGAGAGGTCATGTAGCCCATCTAGACATGCACATTATTTTGACCTATTATACAATTATTACAGAAAAATTCCTCATGTAAATGTTCCTCATGTAAATGTTATACGTTGCACAGAAACCTATAAGGATGTAAAAACTTCCATATATTCAGTGACTTTCAGCTTTCTTCAATATACTTATTGTGGGTCATATATGTTTTTTTCTAGGTCTTCTTAAAATATTTTTATAGCTTTTAAAAAATACCTTCTTTTTAAATCAGTCATATTGGACAATAATGTTAATATTTTAGAAAAACTTTAGTAAGCAAGAAGAACCAAGATAATACTCCTCGTTGCCCCCTTTGGGAACAAGAACCACCAATTCGCCATGTATCTTTCTCTTAGAAATTGGGTCTCAGTTAAATTTGGAGTAATCATGAGGAAGCATCCAGAAGGATCAGCTGGAACCCACATTAGCCATTAGGAATTAGTTCCCTCTATGGAAACTGAATAAAAATATTCTTAATTCTATGTAATGGGCAAAAAGAAGCAATCATGTCAAACACATATATGTAATCTCTAATCAAGCCCATTCACCCAAATGTAAACCTATGGAGAGAGAAAGAATAATCCTACCATCCAATAAAATTTATTTAAATCCACCTTCCTGGCTATTTTAGAACCTGGTTATTCGAGTTTAGATTTATGTTACATCTACTTAAAAAGTTGTGTATCACAAGTATGGGTGGGTATTGGTGCAAACTTTTAGAGTATAAACACACTTCTGATAATCATTCTGTCATTGTTTTATGTTCTTAAAATAAGCCCTGTAGTTTAAATACTTAACTGATTTTTCTTTATATGTTCATTGAGGCAAGCTTTAAGTCTGTTAAGAATGATTCACTTTGCATTCAATGTATTTGTCATGATTACATCTGATTTTTTATTCAGATTGACTCTATAACTGGTATTTGAAACCATACATATTTCATTCCTCCACGAATAGCTGGGGCTTAATGCCTAACCCATCACCTATTCAGTCTTCTGGATTTTTTTCGTCATGGCAAAAAAAGCTGTGTGAAGTTATTAACAATTTTGGCTCCAGTCTCTTTTGGAATGTTTGTTGTCCTTAGAGACTCACAGCAGGAAAAAAAAATCACAGTCCCCTTCAGCAACCTGTGCTCCACTGAAATATTGGCTTTGACAAGCCTGCAGGGGTGAGAAATAATTTTGTGTGTGAGGGTTTGCACTTCATGGGTGCCTTTCTGAGTTTATTACCAGGAGGAAATGGAAAGAAAGCCATTCTCACTCTTACCTTAAAACCACACAATTATATGACCATAGAGTTGAAGATTCACTCAGCTTTGGGGAGTGTCTCCACTGAATCCTCATGTAGAGCGATAGCAGTATCTGGCCCAGCTCTTACTGAGTGTATTGATATAAATGTGAGTAACCCTAATTGGCTCTTACATCGTGCTGCTTTGCTTTGGGACTATCCAATGACATTCATGTTATAAGAGGAACCTGTTTGCCTCTGAATCCAATATCAGCTCGTATTGTCTGCGTTGTATCTCAGGATGCTGCCTTACACACATCAGCTTATTGGAATTCTGCACACTTAGTTTGTATTCCAGAAGCTCTCTTTCCAGAGGGATCTCTCTGCAAGCCATACTGATAGTTGTAAATGCCTTTAATGCAATATTTTGTAAATAATGTGGTCAGGGCACCAAGAGGAGGGCAACAAAGCGGGCAGAGAACATATTTAACATGTGTTTTAGGTATAAGTAAACCCCCCCCCCCCCGAAGATAGCAAGCAAATGATGTTCATATATTTCATGCTATGGAATATACAGGTTGAAATATACTCACATACTTTGTCAGACACGTTGGAAGAGTGAGCTGCCTATACTTCAAGCAGACAGAATGTTTGAGATAGACCACGAATGGAAATGCCTCAGAAATCTTCTATCCATCGGGCCTCCTGTAATAAAGAGGCTTTCAGAGAGTATATGCCACCGTCTAACAGGTGACTGTTTAATGGGATTTACATTCACTCGAACACAATTAGCCTGGTAAAAGGCACTGCAACATGCTGCAATGTAAATGGGGCTGGCAGCAGGATTAAATGTTTGTGGAAACAGGGCAGCGGATCTATCAAGAGCTAATTAGGCAGAGAGTTCAGAGGCAGGCCTGGAAGTAAACAGTATCACAAAGAAAAAAAGAGAGCAGGAACGGACGGGGGGAAAAAAGACCTTTTGTGCGGGGAAGAAAAGGAACCATACAAAAGTTATTTAATTAGAAACTCAGATGGAGTTTCTCCCATGAGAAAAAAAAAACACATATTGTTATCCGAACCTGTTGATAATATTAAGTTGGATAGTAACATCGATAAATGATTGTGTGTCTAAAGAGTTCTTTGTTGTAATTGGTCTCTGAACACTTTGATTTACCAGAATTCTCTTTTCTCATGGTAATGTTCCTAGTTCTGCTCACTTTGTCCGGAAAAAAAGTTTGCTGAGGGTTATCTTTGAAGTCCTTCGAATAGAAGGAATAATAATGCTGAGGCGAAGTTAAAAGTTCGAGGCTTTAGTAAGGAAGGATGACGTGCCTAATTACCTATAAACTATAAAAATAAAAAACAATGTTGGATTTGACTTTTAATTTGCATGTGGACAAATATAATATTAGTTTAGAAATTCAGTTTTTCACAAACAAGCTTTTCATTGTCCTGTCTTATTACAGTCACTATTTTTTTTTTCCAGCAGTATTCTCATATAGGGGAAAGGATCTAGCCTTTGAGATAGACGACGGAATCTGTCTGATGAAATAACAGTCTATAAGCTTGAGATTTAAAGTAGCAAAGCTTGATTACTTGATACACTTACTTTTTAAACCTTAAATTCAGCCTTTAAATCAGCGATATATAAATCATTTTTCATTAAAAAAGGAATATAATCAATAGTTTAGAACTCAAAAATGCCTTTACAGTGTAAGGGGGGGGTATAGATTTTGTTTTGCATGAAACCCAAAGTAAATCAGATACACTTCAGAATATTTGCATTCTGCTAAGAATACGTTTTAATTATAATAATCCTTTCAAAGTGTTCAAAATTTGCATCTACTTCACAGCTCTATTGTAAAGATAATGCAGCCTAATGTATGTGCAAATGCTTTGGAATCGGTTGAGCACTGTTCACCTTACATGATATAACAGAGAGTCTCGAAGCATTTGCGAGACACGGTTGCTATGCTCTCGGCATATGGAATTTTATGTGGCAAGTGTTATATTGAGTAATTAAACCCAACAGTTATGTCAGACTGAGTGCTTTTTTTTTTCTGTACCCCCCGCTACCCAATCACATCATTGTTCTGTGGACACGTTCTAGATTGTTTGTGGTTTGGTTAATCTGCAGAATCTACTGTCAGCAGTTAATGCCCTGGGATTGCTTTATTCCGTAATGAAAAGATCAGTGAGATTAGGACTGTTTTGTCCCTGCCATGGAAATAGACCAAGCACCGATGCCAAGTCTCTCTTTGGTGGAGTTCCAATCTGTCTCTGACCCAGAAATATAGGTGGTCCTTGGCAGTTCGTCTGTCCACTTGTGACAAAGACATCTATCTTGCTTGTTGGTAAAGGAGAGAGACCAGATAGGGACAATTTGACAATGGGGGCATTTTGTCTTGAAACGTCCTAAACTTACCGGGGAGGACCCTCTTCACTTCCCATGCTACTGCCAGCGTCTCTCAAAGCTGGCCACTTCCCCAAATCACCTAGGGAGCCACTTAGAAATACAAATTCCCAGGCGCCTTCCCCGGAGATCCCGATTCAGTGGGGCTGGGGCAGAGCCAGACAGATCTCAAGTGACTCTAATGATTCGAGAAGTTAGCCAAGTTGGGGAAACACACATGGAGTGGCACACAATCTATGCCATTACTTTTGTCCCTAGTGAATGACCAGTTTGTAATTCCCTCTTCCTTGCTGGAAATGTTTCTGACATAAATGTGATTAACACATCCCAGGCATGTATGTGCCTTCATGCCAGTCACAACATCTCCCAGAACCTGTGTCCTCCCATAATACGTTAGGGCAGTGGTCGGCAAACACATTAGTCAACAGAGCGGAAAACCGTGCCTCGTGAGCTGCATGTGGCTCTCGAGCCACAGTTTGCCGACCTCTGAGTTAGGGAGATAATGCCACATCACAGGATGTGGTGATGGTAAAGAGTTCAAAGAGCTGCTGAAATGGGTTTGGCTCAGTGGATAGAGTGTGGGTCTGCGGACTAAAGGGTCCCAGGTTCAATTCTGGTCAAGGGCATATACCTTGGTTTAGGGCACATCTGGGATGTGCAAGAGGCAGCTGAATTGATGTTTCTCTCTCATCGATGTTTCTAGCTCTCTATCTCTCTCCCTTCCTCTCTGTAAAAAATCAATAAAATATAAAAAAAAAGAGTTCAAAGAGCTGTTTTTGCCTGATTGTGATCAACAACTGTGGTATTTGATTTTAGTCCCAGCTCTGCAACCGAGTCACTTTGTAACCAAGTTTTCAATTGCTTCAGCTTTCTGGATTTCATTTTTCCTTACCTATTAAAGGAGGGGGTTGGGAAAAATCGCTGCTAAGGTCCTGTCAAGATAATCTTTCCTGTGGACATCATCACAGCATGTGACATAGTCCTAATTGTAGCACAGTCCACTTCAGATTCAGTGACTGCCAGAGAATATTATAAAAAACTGATACTTAGGCCAGTTTCCTAAAAATAATTTCTGTGTGACAACATTGCAATGTCAGGTATGATGTTAAATTATATTTACATATATATTCATGCCCAGACACACTCACTGCATTTGTTTAGTTTTATAAATTCATCATGTACTTCATGGCATAAGATATGTAGTCCTGGGATCGACGATTGATTTTAATATAACACGTTCCAACACATTGAAGTAGAGTGACTCCAGTTAGACTTGTTACTATGTTGAAAGGTAAGTAGGCCTAAAATTGGACTATGTCACACCTATAGGCACATAATTTAAATGGATGGAAAGATGATGTTTCAGAAACGATGGAAAATTGATACACTCATTTAAGCTTCACGGTATTTAATGAACCACATAATGTGCCACAGAGAGTGTAGGCCTTTGAGTGCAGAATTTTTTCCAGAAATAATGGACTGCCTTATCAGAGAGAACTGGCAAAGAACTGAAAAAACAGAACAGAGTGACCCAAATAGCGGAACATGGTGAGCTGGAGCAAGTGATACAAACGATATGGGTAAGCCTGACTAATATAAATATACAGACAGGGTGTCCCCAAAAAATGTACACGTACTTTGGCTGCTTAATAATTCCACTAGGTTGGATCTGAAAAGAAAGATTAATTGAGCTATTAAAATGACATTTTCGGGAACACCCTGTATATAATTTTTATTTATTGTTATTGTTTTTAGTCTTTATTATTGAAAGTATTACATATATTCACCTTCTACTCCCAAGCTCCCCATAAGCCCCTTCTAGCCTGCCCCAGGCCTCTGTGCCAGATCTTCATCACCCTATTGTCTGTGTCCATGGGTTATGCATGTATGCATACAAGTTCTCTGGTTGATGTCTCCCCCGCCCCCACTCACCCCTGCCTTCCCTCTGAAATTCTACAGACTTTTCCATGCTTTTATGTGCCTGGATCTATTTTGTTCATCAGTTTATTTTGTTCATTAGATTCCATATATGAGTGAGATCATGTGATACTTGTCTTTCTCTGACTGGCTTATTTTGCTTAGCATAATACTGTCTATATTTTTTTAAAATGCATGTTTATGGAAAAACATATGGTGAGATGAATGATTTCCATGTCCCAAATACCTATATTTGACTGAGGTAGCATTATTTTAGAATGAAGTCCTTTAGTCTGACACTATTTTACATAGACAGAAATAAAATTTCATGTTTTGGCATGCCTCTTAAACTTTACACTTGCTTCTGCATCTCACTATTACATTTTACAAATAAAGTCACATACTGCTTTCAATATTATAGAAAGAGGGAGGCCAACTCATTGGGATCTTTTAAGGAAAATCAGTTACGTTAATAACTAATGAAAGTAGAGAGAAAAGAAAATGATCTATAACCCTTTCAAATGCCTTTCAAAATAGCAGCCAAGTTTTTTATAAAAAAGAAATGAGAGTTTATTGATACTTAGAAGGAATGGGAAGAACGGTTTTAGTAAATAATTCCTGGAAGTATGTAATCCCCCCTCACTCTCATTTTTTCTTACCACTCCCTCTTGAAGTCCATTGTTTGACAGAAAGAATACAGAGAGCACAGAACAGAGTGCCACATGCACTAATCCAGTTCTGATTCTTTGGATTATGAGAAAATGCTTTTAAGATTAAAACTTTAGCCCAATTTATTGTTGAAAATTTAAGATATTTAACATCAAGTTTTTCATATACCATGAGGAAACCTTATTTATGAATCACTTCAATGTTCATTAAACTTACAGCACATGTGAAAGCTTTGTGGTTTCTTTCTTTCATATATTTATTGATCATTCCAAAGAGATTCTAAGTACTGTTCAGGTAAGGCCCTGCTTTTGACAGAACTGGTTTTTATGTCTTATTTTAAAAATGTCTTGGTTGCCATAAGAACAAATTAATGAGCATGCTACTAGTGAAAATTGCCTGTTTATCTAACAACTCCTACCTTTGTGAGAACAAACTGGGTGGCTAAAGTTCAAAGGAGAAATGAGGTATCACCTCTCATTATCTATTCAGTCTGTGTTTGCATGAAATTGTGATTTAGGATTTTGTTTTATTTCCAAAGAATTTTTTCCCCAACTTCTGAGTCAGATTTTTAAGTGTTTTTTTTTTTTTTAAGAAAGTTTTTTTTTTAATTGTAATTCAGTTACAAAGACCAAAATTATTTTAAATGTTTGATCATTGTTAAAAATGAGTAGTTCTCTTAGGAGATATAATTATTTTCTAAAACTTTTTAGACTATAGTTATATTTCTCTTTCACAATTAAGCATTTTAAGTTTATGTATGCAATAACTTTGTGTACCTTTTCTTAAAGTCTGGTCTTTAAGTACTGTCTTTAGAAAACTAAAGACCTTTACATTCAGGAGATTCCAGTTTTAATGTTAAAGGGAAAATAGCATTTCAATGCAAGCAATAAACATAATCAAGTTTCAACTATTTTTCAAGTGAAAAATATGCCTTTTAGGTTGGCATACATTTTGAAGGAGGATGATCCCAAAGGTTCTCTGAAGCATTGGGAAAGCAATCAGCTATAATAACAAAAGCGTACTATGCTAATTAGACCGGAAGTCCTTCTGGACAAAGTTGGAGCTGCAAGGGAAGCCTTGGTCCAGGGGTGGGAGGGAAGCCAGTGCTGGCAGTTTTGGGAAGGAATGTCTACTCTTGCACGGATTTTGCGCACTGGGCCTCTAGTTATCTCATAAAATTAATATAAAGACATAGTTAGAAAAGAATTGATAGGATGACGATGAGCAGATATAAGATATGCTGGTCAATGAATTAGCTTCTTATTATGAACACTTATTGTTGTGATGCTGCTTATTATGAGATAAGGGTACAGACTAATTTTTTTTTAATAAAATAGGATCAGGTGACTCAATTTTGAATATAAGCCATATCTCCCCTTTTACCCTCTCAAAACATTCCCCATTGTAAGTAGAAATCAGCAACATTCTACTAGTTACTTGAAGTTTCAGTATTTTACTATGGAATAATAATAATTCAAATAAGTAAATTTAAACGTAGAGCTGATTGATTTAGATAAGAGCAGTGGCAAACATTAAATCTGATTTTTATAGATCTTTTGGTTATTACATGCAGAAATTCCATAAAGAAGACAAAATTAATTTCTATTAGAGACAGGTATAGTGAAGAGAAATTCCATTATTTTTCCCCAGTCTTTCCTACCTTTACAAGTTATTTATAAAATACCTATTTAATAACCAATCAACTTGTGTTCTGTCCAAATATGCACACATTTAAATTAAATGAGCAATGTTTTATTATTTTGATATATTTAATTTTAAAACCCTTTGCTAACAAAGATGTATATTTCATAATCTCCAATGTATATGCAAAGGAAACCATCCACAACCTTATATCCTGTGCCTCTGACATAGATCCAGAATGGTGCTTCAGAATCCAAACAAATATTATAAGGGATTAATTTTCTGTGTGGGGATGAATGTTAATTGGGCGGTTTAAGTGACCAATTATGTAAGGAAGTGAGGCAAATCAATATATTTGTTCAAATATAGATATATTGATTGTATTAATTTAGGCATTATTAAAAGTAAAGATTGCTTTTCTGATTTCTTTCTAAAATAACAGCTGTTAAAGGTGGGTAAGTTTAATAGTGTAATTTTAAGGTAATAGTGAAAGACCAGAAACATTGCTTTTGTGATTTGCTTATTTCAGCTCATCTGAACTTTTGCATAGAAGTATTATCAAATATGAAATGATAGAGAAGAATTTAAATGTACTATGCCAATAAACCACCAATCAAAACTAATGAAACTAAGCAAAATAAAACAAATAAAAATAAATGTATAAAGCCATTTGGTGATGGTGTGGCCTAAAACCCACTAGGGTCTGTGTGAGCCAATGTGGGGGTTTTCTGAGTGAAATTCCAGGCTGTGCTGTGTTCCTCCTATCTGGGGGTATGGGGGAGAAGGGATTTAATTGTATAAGGATAGCTTTTAATTTGTCTCCATTTTAGGAGAATTATAAATTCATTTACATATTATAAAGTTAAAGATAAATTTCAGATTGTCCATTTCACAAAATAACCATAAAGGACCCTTGTGCTGCCCTTGGCCCAGGAACAGAAAACAGTTGTCACCTGCATTGTTGCAGTTTCTAAGGACTACAGCTATCCCTATTTTATGTGGTGCCTTTTATATGG
Organism: Lasiurus borealis; assembly: GCA_004026805.1. Lineage (NCBI taxonomy): Eukaryota > Metazoa > Chordata > Mammalia > Chiroptera > Vespertilionidae > Lasiurus > Lasiurus borealis. Next base: position 94,689 of record PVJN01003847.1, read on the forward strand.
TAGTAGCATAAACAAAATTCCCGCAATAGGACCAACCTCTTTGTTTCCCTCCACATTTCTTGTTGAAATATTGGAAGTTCAAAGAGGGGTTTTACAGCCTAAGAAGGTTTGTCATATTTAACAATGCTAGCAGCAACTGCTTTAAGAGTCTGTGATTTTGCCGAGACCGGTTTGGCTCAGTGGATAGAGCGTTGGCCTGTGGACTGAAAGTCCCGGGTTCAATTCCGGTCAAGGGCATATACCTTGGTTGCGGGCACATCCCCAGTTGGGGGCGTGCAGGAGGCGGCTGATCGATGTCTCTCTCTCTCATCGATGTTTCTAACTTTCTATCCCTCTCTCTTCCTCTCTGTGAAAAATCAATAAAATATATTTAAAAAAAAGTCTGTGATTTTAGGAAATACATAATTTAAAAGGGATTACTGTGAGACTAATTCTTTCACATAGTCCTTGGTGAAGAATTGCCATTATCAGCTTTATCACATTGTTACTACTGATAATGCAGTGGTTGAAAAGAAAAATATATATCTTTCAAAATATATTGTGAAGTATAATAATCATACTTTACTGTTTATTAATCTCTAAGATTATTTAATTAGCACCTCTTCTTTCATTCATTTGACATCTACACTAATAAAAGAGAATGATGCAAATTGACTGTACCTCCATGATGCCCACCAGCCAATCAGGAGTGAGTATGCAAACTAACCAGCAAATATGGCGGTTAATTCATGTACACGGGCTCTGAGAGGCTGAGGGCAAGATGTTTGCATCATCGGTATACCCCATCTGCTCTGGGCCTCTGGGCATCATGGGAAGCGAAAAGGTGACTCTGGCATGAAGGCAGAAAGGTAGCTCCAGGCCAGAACAAAGGCAGAATGGTGGCTTCGACCAGAGCAAAGGATGTGCCAACAACCAGGGATAAGAAGGTCCATTCTCTCATGGATCTTTGTGCATTGGTCTTCTAGTATATTTATTAAGTACCTACCATGTCCTGTGCTAGATATTGTATCTATGTTGGTCTATAAAGGTGAACAGGAAAGTCAGGCGACTTTGAGTCTAGGGAGGAAAAGCAAGTGATGAGCATATAAACAATACAAAAGACTTCCTGTATGGTAAATCTTTTGATGGGATGACTGAGAAAGAACTCTCTGTAGAGGGGATGTGTGAATTGAGAATTGAAGAACAGGAAGCAGCCAGCTGTGATATTTGGTGATCTGTTGTGACCAAAATATTCCGGGTTCTACCCAGAAATACAGTGATGAATAAAACGTGATAGTGCCCTTCAGGAACTCACGGTGAATATGTTTTGCTTACTTATTGGGGGAAATATTTGGGAATTCATTGTGGTCACAAAATCCCATCCGTTCAATAAACTGGCATCAGTTCAAAACTTGGCATTTCCAAGTACCCCTTCCCATATATATTGCTTATTAACATGATGGATTATTTTATGTTTTACTTATCAAGGTCTCTTAAGGTTCATAGTCCTGGAAATATTTCGCTTGATCTTTTCAGTGGAAGTGCATTGTGTCCCACGGCCCTTAAATCTCTCTGCCAACTTCTTTCTAATATACCTCGTTCCCCCAGCTTGCTGACTGTTCTCTCACGTGATAAATAACCCTGCCTTATCAAGGTCAGTTGGAAAGGCCCCTTTTACATATCTCATAAATTTTAGCCAGGTGCCACTGATGTGAGATTAATGTAATGGCCCCATGGCAAGCACTCAGCCTTGTC
>PVJN01003848.1:0-50141 GCA_004026805.1 Lasiurus borealis
TTCCTATATGTTTTTATTGATTTCATAGAGGGAGAGGAAAGGAGAGATAGAAACATCAATGATGAGAGAATATTATTGATTGGCTGCCTCCTGCAAGCCCCATACTGGGGATCGATTCTGCAACCCGAACATGTGCCCTTGACTGGAATCAAACCCGAGACCTTCCAGTCTGCAGTCCAATGCTCTGTCCACTGAGCCAAACCAGCTAGGGCTGAATCTGTCTTTAGATAGGACATATTGCATGCTTAGGCAAAGCCTGGGAAGGCACCAAAAAATGTGTATTCACTTCAATTAGAATCAGCAGGTAGTTTTTCAGCCTCATATCGTGCATCCTCTCTCTTTATTTTTCCTTTTTTTTTTTCTTTCTTTTTTTCCTGTTGGGATGCCTGCTCAGACAGCAGTTTCTCGGGGAAGCCTTCCTTCCATCGGGCCAGTGTCTCAGCTGGGCACCCCCATAGCAACAGAACCCTGCTCTACCATGGCATTCCACTGTATTCACATTCCCAAATCAACGCTCGTTTTTCTTATTCATTAGATCAGCGGTTCTCAACCTGTGGGTCAGGACCCCTTTGGGGGTCGAACGACCCTTTCACAGGAGTGGCCTAAGACCATCAGAAAATGCAGATATTTACATCACGATGCATAACAGTAGCAACATTTCATGGTTGGGGGTCACCACCACATGAGGAACTGTATGCAAGGGTCACGGCCTTAGGAAGGTTGAGAACCACTGAATTAGATGCTAAGGGACTTGAAGGCAGGGACCAGATATATGCCTTCTCATTACGCTCTTTTTGGAACCCTGCCTGATATATATATATATTTTTTTTTATTACTCTCCCGGTCATTCCTGATGCTGTTGTTGGCTGGCTGTTTGGGTTATTCCCAGTGCCTGGTGTGCCCCTCTTGATTGCCATCCCGAGCATTTCCTGCCTAACCACGCTGTCTGGGCTGTCCTCTGCCTGTGCCTTCTGCGCCTGAGAACCCGAACCTGCACGCTGGGTCTCTCTGCCCGCCTCCTGCGGGGCAGCGGTCTCTCCTTCTTCCCCACGGATCATGTACTCAGCCAGCAGCACGCAGACTGCAGTGCGTTCGCCCTTAATGGATGTTTATTGGTCAATAAAAAGAAACCTCTGCCAACTGCCCGCGAAGCATCAGCAGACCTGCTTAGCTGTATTGGGCTTTTTATTATTCTGCTTTCTTGGGCCAGATGGTCTGAAGCCAGGATGGAAGTGCCCTAGATTTCCAGATTTGTCTTCTCCGGAGTCACTGTCAAGCACTTAGTGCTGTTTATATTTCAGGCATAACTTGTATAAAAGTCTATTTTGAAAAGCTCTGACTAAGTCTGGATACACACAGAAAGGAAGTTAATGGAAATGAAAAGTCTCCCTCAAATGTGGGTTTGAAGGCTTCTCTTAGTTGTAAAAACAAAAGCTGCATTGCCTGCTTCACCGGTGACCAGGCAAGGGTCATTCTCCCGTTTGCTGTATTCAAAATTTAGCTGGGCATATTAAAAACACACACAGTGCAACCATTTAATGTATCGAAGGCCTACGCAATGTGGTGTGGGGAAAGGTGGTTTCATGGCTTATTTTAGTATCCTAGAGAGGTTGGCATGGAAACCTGGAAGGCATTTTAAGTGCTTGAGAGACATAAAGATTTTCATTTTGAAAGTCCGATTGATCTTATTTATTTCTATTTAGAATCCATTTCAATGCTTATTTCTGCCCAATTTTGGAAATATGATCTTTTTCATAAGCAGAAGCAGCTCTACAGTCAAATTCTTAAAAATAAATATATATTTTACTAAAAACTGATAAAGAGGTAGGCAGGGTCAGGAGGATAACTTTCAAGAATTAAGCAGTTAATTCTTTGCTATTAATATAGACTGTGGAATCACATAGAAATGGGTTCAAATGTTGGTTCCAGCACTTACTGGCTATGACGATTGCTCTGTTGGTAGCCCCAAAAGGGAGATAAAACTTAATATAATAGTAATGAAAGGAAATAAATGAAGTAATTTATGTAATGTACTTAGCAATGTCTTGCATAAAATCCTTATGTCTTTTGCCTGAATATTGTGAAATGGTGGTTATAAAAATGTCTCAAGACCTTCATTAATTTATGTGTGAATGAGCTTTTTTGGATTAAAACAAGGGTGTGAAAAAGTTGCATGTTAATTCCCCTCCCCTTGACCCCCATCTTCCCAGTTTATTACCTAACTGGTAGCCCTGTGCACGAATCTATGCACCAGTAGCTCTCTGCAGGGCCCGGCCACTCTGTGCCCACTGCCCAGACGCTCTCAGCAGCCCAGAGGCCCATCCGCGCGTGGTCAGGTGTGGAACACTTGCCTCGTTGCCGTGGTGATGAAGCAAGCATTCTGCCAGGCCACTCATGCTGCCACTCTCAGAGGCTGCTTGCCTCCCCCCCACCCCCCAGGACTGGGGGACTCCAGCAGGGCTGAGAGGATTGGATGCTGTCATCTTGTGGCTACGGGCACCGCCATCTTTGTGACGGAGTGACAGTTAATTTGCATATTACCCTTTTATTAGATAGGATGTATTGTTCTGTTACTGACTGGAATTCTCCTTACCCCATGATAATTAGCAACTATCAATGTCTCTTGGGGTCCAGAGACCTGGGTTCAATTATTGTCTCTTCTACTCAACAGCTGTGTGACCTTGAATAAGGAATTTCAACTCTGGAGACCTGGGTTTTCTTACATGTAAATTAAGTAGAGATCAGTCGTGTGGTGTCTAATGAATATATATTTTGGTTTTTAAATGCTGTGATTAAATCAGCTCTAGATGTCACCATGGGGTCCATTCTTTATCTTTTTTAAAATATATTTTTATTGATTTCAGAAAGGGAGAGAGAGATAGAAACATCAAATATGTGAGGGAATCATTGATTGGCTGCCTTCTGCAAGTCCCAACTGGGGATCAAGTCTGCAACTTGGACATGTGACCTGTCTAGGGATTGAACTGTGACCTTCTGGTTCATAGATCAATGTTCAACCACTGAGCCACACTGGCTGGGCACAATGGGGTCTGTTCTTTAGAGCCCTGAATGTGCCATCTTTGCATATATGCCCAGAGACTCTCAAGCTTTCCCTCCCCTCTCTTTATTGATTAAGGTATTACTTATGTGTCTTTATCCCCCCATTTCTCTCCTCCCCTTTTATTAATGACTTTGTGAAGTAAATTAGCTACTAATTTTTTTTTTTTAAATCTCAGGATATTTGGCAAGTTTGATGACACTGGCTTGCCCCAAAAATCCCTAGCCAATAAAAGACAATTATTTCTAAATATATTTTAAAAAATACAGGCATCCATTTTCCATATCCTTATTTAAAATGGCATTTTTCGGGCATGAGACAGCTAAAAAAACAATGGTGTATTTGATACTAAAATAACCAAAAGATGTGAGTAAGTCATGATGGGAGAATAATACAAAGGAGCAACTTTAACAGTATAAAATGTGCAGTGTGTGGGCAGCTATTAATTCATGGAAGTGAAGTCTCTCCAGGCGGTGTCTTGCTGAGCTGCAGAGGGTCTTGCCAAAGCCAGGCCTTTCCTGAACGGACTGACCCTGGGAGTGACTTGGGTTGGGGACAGAGGCCAGCGTGTCTCTGGAAAGGGCATCCTGGCCTAACGGTGTACAACTTTCTCCTCAAAAGCTTCAGCCCTTCCAGCTGAAGTTTCACAGGGATACACAAGAAGCTCAAGGTTAATTTTGGAAATTCCACCAAATACTCTATATATAATCTTTAAAAAAAAAACAACAGCAAATATTCACATGAAATTCTATCTACTTCAAGAATTCTGTACCTTTATTGAAACTTTGAGTTTATATAACAATTTACATTTTTTTTTCCTCCTGGAGAAGTCTGGGAAAAAAATCTTCAGTATATTAACTGATTAGTTCCATTTCCTGCAGTATTTCTTTTCTTGTGGTTGCTGGTTTCCAGCCAATTCTATTTTTGCATTTATTTTCTCCATTACATTTATTTTCTGAGCAGAGGAATTTTTGTGTTTTTCATTTTGTCAAAATGGAACTTTTCTCATGTCATGTCATGTTATGATTTTGATGTTTGTAAAAGTGCAAAGGAGATATGTTTACACAATTAAACGTATCATGGACTTTTAAAATATATTTTTATTGATTTTTTTACAGAGAGGAAGGGAGAGGGATAGAGAGTTAGAAACATCGATGAGAGAGATATTGATCAGCTGCCTCTTACACGCCCCCTACTGGTGATGTGCCTGAAACCAAGGTACATGCCCTTGACCGGAATTGAACCTGGGACCTTTCAGTCCGCAGACCCACGCTCTATCCACTGAGCCAAACCGTTTTCGGCGTACCATGGACTTTTTAAAAAGATCTGATAATGCTAAAGTATTTTCAATCATCACTGGATTGGGAATGCCCAATCACTTTTTAAAGATCTATGCTTTTGAGTGTAGCAATCAACTTGATGCAGCTGGGTTTTAAAAGAAGAAATTAGAAGTCTTGGAAGAGACAACATGAGAATGCAGAAAACTGAGATTAAATAATAATATACAGCAGCCCATTCCACTGTCTTAGTGCAGTGAAGGGAAACTCTGAAAGTGGAGGGGAATGGGATTCAAAAACTTGCAAATGAGTATCCACACATGAGTACCTAAGAGAGGTACAGGCGTGAGGGTTTGAGACATTTTTCAGTCTTTTGATTTTTGGTTTGTTTCTTTTTTGGGGGGATAGGGGTGAGTCTTTTGGGTTTGTGTTTAGAGCATGCGATAGTTATTTAGATAGAATGCATGAACATTTGCAGTTCAAAAATGTAAGCATTTCTAACTTTAAAAAGGCAAGGACTTTCTTCCCCTGGAGCAAATCCTGATTTTCTGCCTCTGTACCATATTGTTGGAAAAGAGCTAAGAAGATACTAGGAATTCCTAGAACTTCCCAATTAATTGAACAATCTGTGCTAGATCCTTTCAGAAGTACTGGCCAACCGCAGTCCTCTTTGCTGCCCTCCTGAAAGTGAAAGAAGGAAGTGTTGCTATAAGAACTCTCAATCAAGCAGGATCCTCGTTTTCTGATCATGGTTTATTGTGTAGGGGAAAATTTCCACTTCAGTCTGAAATGCAGAATAGGCAACACTCTTTCCTAACCCTGATCCTCTGCAGCACAACCACGGGAGGGGTGTAGTTTGGAACCTGTAAAGCTGACTGACCACAGAACCAACAAATAGTTTCTCTTCTCCTCCAGACCTACTTAAACTAGATCTGTGGCTGGGTGAATGCACTGGACTTGTGGGTAGGAGGGCTCTCAGGAAATCCTACACCCTCACTATCTGAAGTCCTTTCTACTAGTCCTGGCACCGGGGGGAGAAGTCATTACTAAAGTTACAGGTGGCAGTTGTCTCGGTTTCTGGCGGCAGCTCTCATGTCTGATATCTAGTAGGCGTCCTTCCCACAATGCCTTGTGTGAAAACTGAATACTTGACTCCAACCTACCCTGCCCGTTATTTTTTTCCCTGGTGCTTATAGATATATCTGACATGCTTTCTATTTATTTTTTGTAGTTATTTATTGTTTATTTCCCCTAAGTTCATAGGAGCAGGAGTATTTTCTCTTTGATCACTCATGAGTCCCAACCTCCAGTAGTTTTTGGCATCTAGTAGGTGTTTCATCAATAATTTGTTGAATGCATAAATCCAGCTGCTCTCTTTATATATCCACTGATGTCTACTGGTCTCTAGTCTTCCACCTTCACACATATACCCTTTGCCTGCCTTTCTTCTCTTTCTCTTCATTTCCCACAATTCCCATCCACAATATAACTCTTTACTAGAGTGAAGTGACCAACTTGAATCAGGAACCACCTCTTTTAGATCTTTCTCAGCTGCTTAGTGTGACACCATATGTGACTGTGCTCTCCTAAAGATAAAGGTTGAGCGTGCTCTTTAATTCCTTATGTTCTTCCTTAATGCGGAACAGTGGTTCTCAACGTGTATTCCCAAGACCAGCAGCATCAGCATCATATGGCAATCTTCTAGAAGTGTCAGTTTTGGAACCCTGGCCCAGACCTACTGAGTCAGAAATGTGGATGCCACTCAACAACCATTTATCAAACCTCTACATGATTTTGATGCTAACATCTGAGAATCAGAGACAGGACACAGATTGCATCACCAAAAGTAAATGTTTAAACAAGAAAATAAGATTCTATTTAGTTAGCAGGGCATTTAGTCCAAAACAACTTGTAGCCGATGCCTTGCATATTGACTAAACTGAGTAAGTAAACTTTTGAGCACACAATTGCATGTGTGCTTTATAGAGTAATAGTAAATGAACCCATGGGATCAGGGACATTGCCTAATATAAGGGAGAAAAAGCAGACTTCTACAAAAAGTCTGTTAAGGTAACTCTTCAAGAGAAAAATATGGGTCCGATAATTGGGAATGTTATTTATTAGTGTATCCAATCTTATCATGACAAAGAGTCCCCTACACTCCCTTTTCAATTGTTCTAAAAGTAGCTTTCCTTTTGAAATAAGTAGGTGGCAAACAGATTCATCAATTTCTGAACGGTATTAACAAGATGAAAAATACTCCAGGGAGAAGCAATAAATGCTTTGGGCAAAATATATGTCAGTTAGTACCTATAAACCATTTATTTCTCAGTTTAACAGTAAACTTTAATTGTACTCCTCATATGGTAGACCAGTTAACTCACTTCTCTGACTGCTAGAGTCACTTGTTAGGATTACATATGGCCTAACTTTTTACTTTTCCATTAGTGACTCTAGAAAGGAAACAAACCTAATAATTTTATGAGTGTTGACTGCATCCTTTTTCTTAGGTCTATTTAATTTTTACTCGGTCCAGGGGCGAATGACAGAGATCCACTGAAGTAACAGGAGCTTAAGCCAGTGCAAGCTCGGCACAGTGTTCCCTCATCATTAAGGGCCCAAATGTGCTGTCATCCTCAATGTACAACTTCCATTCAGCTTCCACTGTCTGGTCACACATACGTTCTGGAGAGCAGGAAGGGGAAAGAGTAGGAGAAAGGCATGGTTTCACCCTTTATTCTGTGTCCCCCTAGGCAAACACACATCCGTCCCATTGGCCGGAATTTATTTGGCCCCACTTTGCTATCGAGATGAAATATGGCCTTTATTGAGAATTAACATGTACCAACTAACATTTGAGGATTCCTTCGCTGAACGGGAAGGACAGAATCGATAATGGAGGACAATTTGTAGCCTTTGCCATGTAAGAATTAGCACTGTTTTGTTAATCAGAGGAAGAAGTGCTGATTATTGGTGTTGCAATGAATGCTCACTGTTCAGCTGCATGATTATAGGGAAAATATGGATAGGAAATTAGATATCTCTTATAAATTGTATAATTTGAGATCTTAAAGTTGCCTGTTATTTATGAAGCTATTTTTTTCTCTGTTTAAATTAAATCATAAATTCTAGCAACTAGTGTTGATAAGAGGACAGACATTTATAGAATTTGCTAAATTCCTAATAAATATTATCATTTTTAAATAACCAACTAGAAAAATAGGTGTTCAACCTCTTTTATTGTTGAAGAATCTGCTTTTTTAGAATTGTTTAGTTTGCTCAAGATCACATAGATAATAAGAAGTGGAGTTGTAGTTTTAAAAATATATATTTTATTGATTTTTTTACAGAGAGGAAGGGAGAGGGACAGAGAGGTAGAAACATCCATAAGAGAGAGACATCGATCAGCTGCCTCCTGCCCGCCCCCCACTGGGGATGTGCCTGCAATCAAGATACGTGCCTTTGACCTGAATCAAACCTGGGACCTTTCAGTGCACAGGCCGATGCTCTATCCACTGAGCCAAACCGGTTTCAGCTGGAGTTAGATTTTCATGCATGACTGTGTGATTACAAAATATGTGTTTTCTGTATTCTGGTAGCTTTTCAGTGACACTGGTACTGTTTTTGATTTGTTTCATCTCTCTTTAGATCCTCCTTGTGAAGGATTTCACCTGTAGCTATTGATTGAATCAAGGAAATGCTGCATTGATTTTTGTTGATGCTGTGAAAAAAAGTCATCAAGTGATTTGGCTATGTTTAGTTCTTGACTATATCCAAGTAATGGCTAACTTTTGATTGCGCAAATTTGGTGACATAAATGGAAAATTCCAAATAGTTTTTTTAAAAAATAAATGTATTTTTATTTATTTTAGAGAGGAGAGGAGAGGTAGAGAGAGATATAAACATCAGTGATAACAGAGAATCACTGATCAGCTGCCTCCTGCATGTCCTACACTGGGGATCAAGCCTGCAACTGGGTAGTTTTCTTTCTTTATAAGAAAAACAAATGAGAGAAGGAAACAAATTAATAGGAAAGAAAAGACAATGTCTGTCTCTTTTTTTCTAGGTTCTTAATGCACCTGACCGAGTCTCCTCATGTTGTGAGCTTTTTTTGCCTGTATTCTATGTCCCAAAACATCTGCTCTTCCACTTTGAAATTTTTTTCTTATCACTTAATAGCATGGCTTTTAAGCCACTAAATTTATGAAAGCATGTCTAGTGCCATTTAGTGGCTGTTACATATGAGTGCTATAGTAAAGAAAATGCAAACAACTCCTTTTATGAGCCTGAAACAGACTTTCATGAAATAAGTTCTAAAATAATTAAATGTATGTTTTCCACATTTATGGATATTAGCCTGAAGCAGAGGTTGAATATAATTTTCCTTTAATGCCCTTGAGATATTTATTGGCTGGTGAATATGACTTTCTTGTCCTTATAGATTAAAATGTTTTTTTCTTTTTAATTTAAGTTATTCTTAATTAAATTCTGAAATTTGAATAATTAAATTTGCCATATATGAATTGCTGGTTTAAATTATTTTTAGAGACAACTTCTCTTTCTGGCTTTAATGCTAAATGTAAGTGAGTTTCATTATCCAGATATGAAAAGTTTGGGGCATTAACCAAATTAGGGTACTCTTATGCAACTAATCTTAGGCTCCTAGGAGAACTCTCCTACTGAGAAAACGTGATTTTAAACAATGATATTCTTTTCTAAAACATACATGTTGGTTATTTCCTTCCTTTAGCTAATTGGAAAATAGGAATCCTTGGTATGACTTCAACTTTTAAGATCTAGGGTTTATTTCTTTCATAAAGACTCTCCATTATTATCTTTTTCATCTTCCTGACTCATTTTTTTTACTGAGTATTAAGCCCTTACCATGTGCTTTTGTATTGAATTCTTATAATAGTTCTAAGAACTAGGTAATATTATTTCCCCATTTAAAGTATGATGACAATGAGGTTTAGTAAAATTAAACAATTTCCCTGTGGTCTCAAGGCTTAAAGCCAAGTGTGCCTAGATGTAGGTTGAGACCATTTGAAATCCAGAGCCTTCCCTCTACAACATGCTCTGACACCCATGTATACCATCACACAGATTCTGAACTGATTCTGCCCATGTCTAGATGGCTCTGCTTTAGTGCTTTTTCACTAAATGTATCTCCATTTTAGCTGGCTCCATGGAATTTTGAGTCACAAAATGAATGACATCCTATTTCTTTACATCAAAGTATATCTAGTCTATAAGGTTCTTTGCATTTGCCATTTTCATTTAGTTGGTAAATTGTGTTAGTTGACCAATAAGTTTGATGAAATTTTCACCAGTGAATTGAGTGGTGGTTTTAATGTGTCTTAAAAAGTAGGCTTGGGGAGAGAAACCAAGATGGTGGCATAGGTAAACACCTAAACTGCTGCCTTGTACAACAATTTAAAAACGACAACTAAAAGATAAAACGGACATCATCCAGAACCACAGGAAGGCTGGCTGAGTGGAAATTCTACAGCTAGAAAGAAAGAGAAAAGCACACTGAGACTCAGAGGAGCTGCAGGAGGCAGAGGTATTGAGACGTGCATGCTGAGAGAACTGGCAATTGAGTGCATGGCTGGCTCTCTCAAGTGGAAGGGAGACAAAAGCTCCTGACTGTGCTGAACTCCAGTTCCAGGTGAGACTCTGGGGACCCAGACTCATTCAGGGAGAAACTAGACTGTCTGGCAGTGGGCAGAACTCGAGGGCAGCTTTCTCTCAGAGGTGCTTGCAGTGATCACCATAAGACACTGAGACACAGGGGCCTATTAGGGCAGGGCTGACAGGATCCAATGCTGTCTGATCTGCCCTGAGACTCTGCCCATCCAAGCTGAGCACAGAGGCTTTTGCAAGTATAGTATCATAAGGGTGTCTCCAGCACAGAAGTTCTCCCAGCATAGACAGAGTTGATCCTCACAGCCAATTGGCCTGGAGGTCAATTCCTCCCAGTGATACCAACAACAATCAAGGTTGAACTACTACAAAACTGTGTACACAGCCCACAAAGGGATGCACCAAGAGTGTCCACCTCAGGTAAATGGGAGGCTGAGCCACTGGATCCTATAGGACACCTAGCACATAAAGCCACTCTATCAACTCAGGTAAGCAGCCATAATGCAGAGACAAGGAAATAGATCACAAATTAAAGAAATGGAGGAAAGCAAATGACTGGATATAGAGTTCAAAACCATGGTTATAAGGTTTTCCAAGAATTTTCTAGAAAAGGCCAATAAAGTTAGTGAGGATCTCAAGGATATGAAAAAGAACCAACTAGAAATTAAGCATACACTGACTGAAATAAAAAATATTATACACAGCTCTAACAGCAGACTAGAGAATTGCAAGAATCAAGTCAAAGACTTAAAATACAAAGAAGCAGAAAACACTCAACTGGAAAAGAAAAAAGAAAGAGCCTCTGGGACAACTTCTAGAGTACCAACATCAGAATTGTGGGGATACCAGATGAAGAGAGAGAGCAAGAAACTGAAAACCTATTTGAAGAAATAATGACTGAAAACTTCCCCCACCTGGTGAAATAAATAGACTTACAAGTCCAGGAAGCACACAGAACCCCAAACAAAAGAAATCCAAAGAGGACCACACCAAAACACACCATAATTAAAATGCCAAGGGCAAAAGACAAAGAGAGAATATGAAAAGCAGCAAAAGAAAAACAGTTAGTTACCTACAAGGAAGCACCCATATGATTGTCAGCTGATTTCTCAACAGAAACTATGTAGGCCAGATGAGAGTGGGAAGAAATATTCAAAGTGATGAATAGCAAGAACCTACAACCAAGATTACTCTACCCAGCAAAACTATCATTTGGAATTGAAGGGCAGATAAAGAGCTTCACAGATAAGAAAAAGCTAAAGGAGTTCATTACCACCAAACAAGTATTATATTAAATGCTGAAAGGTACTCTTTAAGAAGAGGAAGAAGAAAAAGGTAGAGATAAAAATTATGAACAACAAATACATATCTATCAAGTGAAACTGAAAATCAAGTGAATAAAAAAAATCTGATAAACAGAATAAAATGATGAATATAATAGAATCAGGGGCATAGAAAGGGAGTGGGCTGACAATTATTGGGGAGAAAGGGATATGGGGGGTGTGGGAAGAGACTGGACAAAAATCTTATACCTATGGATGAGTACAGTGCAGGGTTGGGGGAGAGGTAATGTCAGAGAGTGGGGTGGGAACTGGGTGGAGGGGAACTATGGGGGAAAAAAGAGGAACAGTTGTAATAATCTGAACAATAAAAATTTATTAAAAAAAAAAAGGAGACTTGTCTCACTGGTGGTGACTCAGTGGTTGAGTGTTGATTTATGAATCAGGAGGTCAGGTTCAATTCCTGGTAAGGGCACATTCCTAGGTATGGGTTCCACCCCCAATGGGGGGTGTGCAGAAAGCACCCAACCAATGATTCTCTCTCATCACTGATGTTTCTCTCTCTTTTGCCCTCTTCTTTCCTCTCTGAATACTAGGCTTAACCTGCTCTCTGATAAACTCATTGAAAAGCTGAAGATTGCCCACTTCTCACCCTTCTCCACATGCCGCTTTTCTTTTCATACTTTTTCTTTGCCCTTCAGGGTTCCCAGATTGCATTCTGTGCTCAATGCCCCTTTTTACCACTTTGAAACCAAGTCTTAAAAACAAAATGCAACTTTACTTCCACATTATTCTTCCCTAGTGCCTCCACTTCCCTAGTCAATATATATATATTTAAATTTTTTTTTCTCGTTTCCTTTTCTACTGTCACTGTAAACAAATTTAAAAGTACAGAACAGTATAAAGAAACAAATAAACATAGGGCCCATGACTCTCCCTGCACTGTCCCCTCTCCCGACCCTTCACCCCTCCCTCGCCCCAGATGCTATAGTATGCATTTTGGCAAATTTCCTGTTATCTTTCTTTTGTCATTTGAAAAAACTCTAAGGCATGGGGAATTTTTTTGTTCATAGAATACAGTCCTTTAAAACAAAGGTCTGATTGTCAGGGCTTACTACCAGTTGAGATTAAGACAAAAGGTTCTGGTGGTTCTGGGTGGGCAGTGAAGACCCACATTGGTTTATGTTTGGGAAGTCGATGTAATGCCACCCTCCAGGGGAGAATAAGAGAGGACTGGAGTGAGACATGGTGAAGGCAGCTGGTCGACGTTAGGAAGTTCTTTTTAGGAATTCTGTTAACACCAGGACAGGGCAAGTCAGAACTGGGCCAGCAGGAGGGAATGAAAGCTGACTGCTGGCAGAAGGAACCAGGAGATCCCAAGTGACTTGGTACTCAAAGGGCTACCTAGGGCTGCTCCAACGGGCTGTGCAAAACACCAAGATAACTCACCGAAATGTGTTCAACCTCCACCTTGAAGCAAGGCCAGGGCCAACTTAATTATTTCTGAGCACTGATGTCAGACCTTCTGTTAGTTTGCTATTAATAATTGTTAACATTTCTTGAGTGTATGTCTAGCATTGGCTGACTTATTTCCTTTAGCCCTTACAATAAGTCAGCTACTGTTAGGATCTCCATTTTCCTGATAAGGAGTCAGAGGCCTCAAGAAATTGATGGCTTTGCCTAAGACCGCTTAGATAAATAGTGATGTAAAAATTCCAGTCCAGGGATTGTCTGACTCCAGAGTCCTTAACTCTTAACTACCACATGGTCTATAATTTAGTATTTTGTCTTGGGTTTATGGTGGGATTCTAATCTTTTTTTGAGTTGAACCTCAACTTTATTCACCTACAACAAGAAACTATATAACAAGATTATCTTTCTACAGAAATTACATTTCAACATTAAGCGAATTACTACTCTGAATAGCAATGGTGTTAAAGCTAATCTAGAGTGACAGGAAGTGTCCGTGAGATAGTAAGGTCATGTGCTCTGCCTAGTGTTTTGTAGAATAGAATACTTGCATATTCTATTAAATGAAAAACTTGCATTTTATTTTTTAATAGCTTTTGGGGACATAGAATCCAAATACCATTCATTTCACTTATTGTAAATATATGATTTAGTGGTTTTTAATTTATCCACAGATTCATGCAACAATCAACACAGTCAACTCTTTCATTATGTCAAAAAGAAATCCTAAACTCTTTATCATCTCCCCGTCATGTCCCCCATCCCCAGACCTAAGCAACCATTTCTCTACTTTTTGTCTCTATTGATTTCCCTCTTCTGATTTCATATGAATGGAATCATATACTATGTGGATGTCTTTCACTCTACATATTATACAGAACATTTTCTAAGTTCCTCCAGGTTGTAACATGTACTCAACTGTTCTTTTTTGTTGTTGTTAATCCTCACCTGAGGATATTTTTCCATTGACTTTTAGGGAGAGTGGAAGAGAGAGGGAAAGACAGAGAGGAATATCGATGTGAAAAAAACACATTGATTAGTTGCCTCCTGCATGAGCCAGGACCAGAGCCCTGGGCCAGGGGAGGAGTCTGCAACCCTTGACTGTAATCGAACCCCAGGACCCTTTGGTGTGAAGGCTGAGCCAAACCCTCTAGGGCCTCAATTGTTCTCACCCTCAATGCCACTAAAACATGACTCTCTATTTATCCTTGAAAATTTCAATGGATACCATAATATATATAAGTAGTTGTTTTTTCAGCATCTTAATTACACAATTAGTTTTTATTAACTGCATAAGCAAAGGAAGATATTCTAGAAATTTAATATATATTTTAACCCTAAGGATAATAGGCATTTGCATTTATCTTTTCCAGTGTGTGCTACATTTCTCCAAAACCAGTTCATTTCCTATTCCGTTGCACGCAAAGCCATAGGCAGAGAAAAAGACACCTACTCTTCTACCCTTTTGCTCTAATTCAGTCTATTTTATTTTATTGAATTGTGCTATATTTAAACCGCTTTTTTAAGAAGGCAAACATTAATCACACTTTATTATTATGATTTTGCTAAAAAGAGATGAAGAACTTGTTGGCATGTGAGCCAATTATATAAAATAGCAAAAAATGTCAAAGTCGTGGTAGGAAATTCACTAACAACTCTTTCAACAGTAACGTCTATCACTACAAAGGTTATGAATCCAAAATATCAACCCACTCCACTGCCTTCTTCCCTCCTTCCTCTAAAACTCAAAAATCATAACCGCTTATAAATCCAACAGAGCAATTTTCGCAGTCACAAGTCCAAAAAGTCAAAGTCTCCTCAGCAAAAACTGGTCCGTGTTGATGATCAAAATACTCACTGATGCTCAGGTGAGGGGGACCAAATTGACTCCACTGACTGTGACCCTGTGCGAGTTACTCAATCTGTCGAACCAGATACTATTATCTACCTGAATGTTAGAGATAAAATCATAGGCTGTGAGTTTGACACATATGTCAAACATTAAATTAGGTTGATGTTATCATTTCCTTACTTTTGATACCTCTTTCAGCAGCAGAAAAGGAAGGAAATTCAGCTTCCTGATAAAATGCATTGAAGGCTGAATCTGAGGCAGGTGAAGGAAACAATATATTCCAGAGTGACATCAAAGGAGCCTTGTCTTCTCTGTTTTAGAATCACCCCGAGGTATTGCAGACCTTAAAAAGAACTTGGCTTAATTACAAGCCAGTCAACAAATACTAATGGAATGACTACTAGTTACTCGATACTGTGCTAGATAATGAGGGCTACAGCACAGGTACACAAACAATGCCATTGCCCTCATAGCCCTTGAAATATAAGGAAGCAAAGCTAATATACATGCAGAAACAGTGCATAATATACACACACAAACACACACCTGTGATTAGTTTCTGAAGTGTATTATTTAGAAAATGGTACAATTTGACTTTTATGAAGATCAGATGAGAGTTTTTGCTTCATTTAGCCATTGTATTACATATGATCTCAGTATAGAAACAACCAGAATTTTTTATTAATCATGCTTCTAGTTACCTTATTAATTTACATATAAGTCTACACGTATTAGTTAATTCAAATTATATTGAATTTTAAAAGTATTTTTTTAGTGACTTGTTATTTAAGTGAACCTGGATATGCATTAGTTTTCAGCTTATAATTGGACATAAGGGTGCTAATTTATATTAGGAAAAAAGTAAGCCTTCATATATTAATACTAGAGGCCTGGTGCATGAAATTCATGCATGGGGAAGTATGTCCCTCAATGCAGCCTGCACCCTCTCCAATCTGGGAACCCTCGAGGGATGTCTGACTGCTCATTTAGGCCTGATCCTGGACAGACATCCCTCTTACAATCCAGGACTGCTGGCTCCCAACTGCTCACCTACCTGCCAGCCTGATCACCCTCTAACCACTCTCCTGCCAACCTGGTTGCCCCTAACTGCCCTCCCCTGCAGGTCTGATCACCCCCAACTTCCCTCCTCTGTTGACTTGGTCACCCCTAACTGCCCTCCCCTGCAGGCTTGATTGCCCCCAACTGCCCTCCCTTGCAGGCCTTTCCCCTCCCAACTTCCCTCCCCTGCTGGCCATCTTGTGGTGGTCATCTTTGTCCACATGGGGCAGCCATCTTGTGTATTAGAGTGATGGTCAATTTGCATATTACTCTTTTATTAGATAGAATAGAGACCTGGTGCACAGGTGGGGGCCAGCTGATTTGCCCTGAAGGGTGTCCCAGATCAGGGTGAGAGTTCCTTTGGGGGATGGGGCGGCCTGGGTGAGGGGCCTGTGGTGGTTTGCAGGCTGGCCACATCCCCAGTGACCCAGCAGAGGCCCTGGAATTTGGGATTTATCTTCTACAATTGAAACTTTGTAGTCTTGAGTGGAGGCCTGGATCTGCCAGGGTGTGCGGAAAGCTTTGCTTCCTCTATCACTGGGGGTAACCCAAGCCTCCTGCTCTCTCCAGCTCTGTGGCTGCCACCATTTTTGTTCGTATTTATTTATCTTCTATAATTGAAACTTTGTAGCCTTGAGTGGAGGCCTGGCCTGCCAGAATGTGCAGAAAGCTTGGCTTCCTCCATTGCAAGGGAAACCCAAGCCTCCTGCTCACTCTGTGGCCACAGCCATTTTGGTTGAGTTAATTTGCATACTCACTCCTGCTTAGCTGGTGGGTGTGGCTTGTGGTGTAGCAAAGTGATGGTTAATTTGCATATTACTCTTATTAGATTATATATATATATATATATATATAATGTATATAAACATATTTATATTGCCATTTCTTCTTCTCTACAGCTCTGTAAGGTAGGTCTTATAGTTCCCCATGTTGTAGTTGAGGGCCAGAGAGATTCAACAATTTATGATTCATGAAACCAAAAATCCTATCCAGGTTTGTGGAATGCCAATATCGATGATATTTTCACTTCAACTTCTTTAATATAATTCACTTTATATACTCTTTTATTTGAGAGTGTACCTGGAGCCCAGAAGGTGTGGCTCAGTGGTTGAGCATCAACCTATGAACCAGGAGGTCACAGTTTGATTTCGGTAAGGTCACATACTCAGATTTCAGACTCAATCCTCAGTGTGGGGCATGCAGGAAGTAGCCAATCAATGATTCTTTCTCATCATTGATGTTTCTAACTCTTTCTCCCTCTCCCTTTCTCTCTGAAATCAATAAAAATATATTTAAAACTGTGAATCTGGAACTCACAACATAAGATAGATTAGTTTGGATGGGTTATTTTGCCAGATAATAATTTAACAGTTAAATATGTGTTTTGGGATAGAATCTCAACATCTATAAATTATAGACAACAAAATATATTCATAAAAATAAAGGTACAATGTAATATACTTACTGTCATTTCATGAACTAAACTGTAAATCTTATTTGGTGGCAGACATAAATATACTAAACATATTAATTATGTAATGGAGTATAGTATTCACAAATATTCTGGGATCACAGCTCTTCTCTTAATCAATGCTACCTTAATCTAATATGGTGGGTAAAATAACATTTGGAAAACATTAAAGCTGTTTTGCATTTGTTTCTAAGGTTTAGAATTGTTCCAGGTTTCTTTACATGGCACACATATGTTTTAAAGATTTTAAGGGTAGTTTAGAATGATACTTTTTTCTCCCAATAACTTTCTCTGCAGAAAACAGAGCATTGATTCCTTAGCTTTAAAACTGCATTAAAATGTTGTATCAAGTTTCATCTTTGTGATGGCTTAAAAATAGTAATTGTGTGTTAAATATGTGAGACCTCTCTAAGAGCTTTCAGTCTGTATCTTTCATTTCTTTCTCTTCCTCTCATTTTTTGTTGTTTTATCACATACCCCAGCAATATCAAGACAATCTTGAAAACGAAAATAACAAAATGGCATTGGGAGGAGTCTTTATGGCAGTGGGGAAGAGAGAATAACAGTTTTCACCTTGACCATGGAAGGAAGGACTACATGAGGGATGCTTTTATTTGTAGAAGCTTAAGGCCTTCAAAATAAGTTATTGGAGCTGGTCCCTTCTTTCCTCATCTTCCCATATCACTGCTCAGGCCAGCATTGGGGGATTTAACCTGGAAAAACTCATTCACCCCTAAGCCATAGCTCCTCATCTCTCAAATGGATATACCTCATCATAGTTTTTTGTTGTTGTTTTGTTAGAATTAAAAGAGATAATTCTTGTAAACATTTTATTTATTTGTTTGTTTATTTGAACCTCAATGGGTTCAATGATTACTAAGCAGAGGAATGAAATCACAACCATGGACTTGCTTACCTTTAGATTCCACATCCATTTAAAAAAAATAAATAACTAGCCGAGACCGGTTTGGCTCAGTGGATAGAGCATCAGCCTGGGGACTGAAAGGTCCCAGGTTCGATTCCGGTCAGGGGCATGTGCCTTGCTTGCGGGCACAACTCCAGTGGGGGCGTGCAGGAGGCGGCTGATCGATGTCTCTCTCTCATCAGTGTTCCTGACTTTCTATCCCTCTCTCTTCCTCTCTGTAAAAAAATCAATAAAATATATTTTAAAAAAATATAACTACCTCAATAATAGAGTTTGATTCTGTATGTTGTCAGCCTTGTGAACCATCAACGTGTTTATGGAGATTGGGGCAGATGTTACATGTACATTCAAATACAATTATAGCACGTACTTCATCATTCAGGGCTTGAATACCCAGTGTCTCGATTGCATCAGCTTTTATTAAACTAGAATATTCTTCTTCTGGCCCTTTCACTGTTCAATAACCTGTCAGAACTTGAGCAGTGGAAAAGGAAGCAGATAAAATAGAATCCAAACTATTTTTGTCACTTTTAAAAGAAAAGCCCTGTTGTTAATTTTTTAGGGGATTTCAGCTATGGAATAATGGTATGAGTTTTCCATTCTAAGTGGGTGGTAGGGGTGTGTGTGGGGGGGGAACTGGCAGTGACTGGATTATTTTACACATTTAAATCAGGTTATTTATACTCTACCAATTACTGAAAGTAAGTGAATTTCCTGCAATGTGCTAAACCTTAATTTACACTTTGCCATCTGTCTGTGTCTTAGGGAGTTAGTAGATTCTGCCTAGAGTATTCTATTGTAGATGAAATCCACATTTGCAAAGGTATCTACTTTTGTCAGCTTACCTAACGTGCACTGATGGGCCTAAATCAGAGACACAAATCCTAGTAAAGTCCAAGTAAATTAATTTGTTATTGTTGCTTTGTGATTTTTATTTTTATAACGCAGAGCTGGGAATAAATATTAACCAGTTGACTTGGTGACAACAATATTATGGTCACAATGGGCTTGCATTGTTGGAAAATTATTAATCAAGTGACGAGTATCTTATTAACCTGAGAGTTTGTTTTCTGTTTAAATTAATCATGGCATTTCTTCTAGTGAAGTAAAAGATGATTTAAAAAAAAATCAAGTTAAAACATCTTATATCTTGGTATAGTGCACAAATTGCTTTATTTATTTATTTATTTATTTATTTATTCTTTACAATTTAAACTTCTAATTTTTTCTTTTTTAAAAAAATTAGGTGAAGTTCAGTAACTTCTTGTGACATTAAAACTCAATGTTACAATTTCCTTGAGCCCCAGTTGCCTCACCTGTAAGTTGATATACATACACACACACACACACACACACACACACACACATATATATATAAAGTAAATGAGACAATATGAAATGTGTCAGGCACAGATCCTGGGACGTATTAGGTTTTCAGAGTTAGCTGACCTTCACCTAGGAATGAGGAAATACAATTTTTTTTTTGTCTCAAAAGGACGTCCTTTGTTAAAAATGAGATAAAGAATATGAATATGATAGACTTGGCTTTCAAAGCCATGAGATGAGCCCAAATTAGAAGGCATTTCCTAGGATATTTTTATTTAACAATTCTCCAAATAATGCCGATTAGAAAGAAGAATTAAGTAACTAAAACTCTTGCCCTTTTTCTTTTTCAACGGTCTTGTCTTTGAGTAAGAGAGAAAGATTTACTAAGATACAAAATTATGGAAGAGAGAGAGATGGACTAAGATACAAAATTATGGAATTCGATAGTCTGGTGGCTAAAGCTTCAAGTGTAGGCAATACATAATGGCGTCCCAGTGAGTCAACATGTAGAAGAAGAAACTTTTAAAGTTTGATACATATTTGGAAATAAAATATTTAAAATGCTCCTTTACTTACCCAATGGGAGAAATTACTCCAATTATACATATCCCAAACTGTCTTTTTGTATAGATTCTATGAATTGGCATAACTACCGTATTTTCTAGTGTATAAGAGGACTGGGCGTATAAGACGACCCCCAACTTTTCTAGTTAAAATATAAAATTTGGGATATACTCGCCCTATAATATGACACCCGGCATATAAGACGACCCCCGACTTTTGAGGAGATTTTCCTGGGTTAAAAAGTCGTCTTAGACACCGGAAAATAGGCTACATCCTTTCTTTGAAAAATGCTCATGTGGACTTGTGGGGAGACTGTGTGAAGAAATATGCTTCCCTGAGCAGAGACTGCTCTGGACCAATAGCTTAAATGAGGCATGCGGCCCGCTGGCCCCGAGTTTGACATGCTTCCAGGTTGGTACTCTACTTTCCCCTAAACCAATCTTCACACAGAGCCACCTCCTAAAAATACATTCCCTTGAATTAAAAACACTATGTTTGTTTTGCCAACATATTAGTGCCCTTTACTCAGTTCTTTAAGTTCCTCACACGTTATAATTTTAGAGTGACCACTGCTTCCATGATGAGTGAGAGAGAGCTCCATATAATCCGACAGTCAAGGTGTAGAGGTGCTTAGACTACCAGCAGATTGTAAAGCTGGGAGGGTCTAAAGAAGAAGGAAGTGACGTTGGTAACAACAATACCTGTATTTTATGTTAGTATTGAAGGTTCTATAGTCATATCACCTGATGCACTTATTTGCTATGTGTCTTGGGGTACGCCTCTTAATCTCTGTGTGCTGAGTCCCCTTTGTCAAACGGGGAAAGTAAAGCCACTAGCTTCATAGCAGTTGTAAGAATGTTGTGAGGATTAAATGAGAAATCCTTGAAAAACACAGCACAGTGAAGTGGAAATAAGGGTTCGTTGTGGCTGTAACTTCCATTCGTTTAATTAGCGGTGTTTGCATTGCCTAGAAATGAACTGGTGCATGTGCTTGAAGGCTAGAATCTTTTTTGCATGTTTCATACCGGAACATAGTTGGTCCTTTCACCAAAAATGATATTCATTGTGCAGTAGTCTTTAAATGGAAGGAAGGAAAGAAAGGAGAATTTTTTCCCATGTTTTCCACTCAAACAGTGAAGCTTTATATAGTGCCTTTTTTTTTCCCCTCAAATAAAGCACCAGAAATAAATTGCCTGCTGTTTATCATCTAGACACAGAGTCCTGATGGCTGCAGTTCGTCTACATGTAAATTACTCAGCATTCCAAGCTACAGCAGACGCAGGAGCCACGCATCAGCAGGAACATAGTTCCTGAGGAGCTTAACCAAATGTACATTACTGTAATAAAAAATTCCAAGGCAGCCGAGACCGGTTTGGCTCAGTGGATAGAGCGTGGGCTTGCGGACTGAGGAGTCCTGGGTTTGATTCCGGTCGGGGGCATGCACCTTGCTTGCAGGCACATCTCCAGTGTGGGGCGTGCAGGAGGCGGCTGATCGATGTCTCTCTCTCATCGATGTTTCTGACTTTCTATCCCTCTCCCTTCCTCTCTGTGAAAAATCAATAAAATATATTTAAAAAAATAATAATTCCAAGATAGCCCTCGAAGGAACAGATCACTCAGCTTTGGTGGGGAAAGCGGAGACTTCCACAAACCTCATATTTTTGCCTACATACGATTAACTTGTACCACACAGACAATTAGGGTGAGGGTCTGCCTAGAAAGGCTTTGCATTGTTAAATGTGTACCCTTCCTAGATCTTTTATCCCCTTTTTATATGTTTTTCTTTGCTAAACAAGTAGTAGAGCGTATGCTCTTGGCTAGATCTGTACATAACTTTGTAAATCAGTGGTTCTCAACCTTCCTAATGCCACGTCCCTTCAGTGCAGTTCCTCATGTTGTGGTGACCCCCAACCATAAAATTATTTCTTTGCTACTATGAAAATAATTTTATGGTTGGGGGTCACCACAACATGAGGAACTGCATTAAAGGGACGTGGCATTAGGAAGGTTGAGAACCACTGTTTTAAGTCATTTTGGCATATCTGGAGGGAAGCTTTCTCAGGTGTCCTAGGGATTGCACAAGTACAGAAGGTCAGATATATCAGTCAAAATGCAATCAGTTGCTCAGTGACACCTTTAGATATTTAGTGTAAATCTCTTGACATCTTTCTGTATTTTTAGGATGTCTACCTTTTTCAGTCACACTCTGCCTCATGGTCATAGGATGGCTGCTTCCACCTTCAAGCATGATATCTGTATTCCAAGAAAAGAATGGTAAAGGCTTGCCGAGACCGGTTTGCTCAGTGGATAGAGCATCGGCTTGTGGACTGAAAGGTCCCAGGTTCGATTCCGGTTGGGGGCATGTACCTTGCTTGTGGGCACATCTCCACTGTGGGGTGTTCAGGAGGCAGCTGATTGATGTCTCTCTCTCTCATCAATGTTTCTGACTTTCTATCTCTCTCCCTTCCTCTCTGTAAAAAAATCAATAAAATATATTAAAAAAGAAAAGAAAAGAAAAGAATAGTAAAGGCTTGCTCCTCCCACAGATTTGGGTTTGGGGTTAGCAGGAAACGCTCTCTCCCTGAGGATTTCCCCACAACTGGACCATTTCCCTGACCCAAACCACTCACTGGCCAACGGAAGTGGCTGGACAGTGTCAGCTGCACCTTTCTTTGACCAACAAAAACAACCCCAAAGTGTATTCCCCAGAACAGACTTGCACGTTCATAGCGAGCTGCAGGGAAAGGGGAGCTGCACAGACAGGGGAGCTGCAGAGGAAATGTAGCTGCCAACCTGGTCGGCTCTGGTGACTTCCCCTTCCATTACTCAACCAAGTGTTCACTGAAGTCCTCTCTCAAACCCCATTCTTATTTCTGAAAGCCATTTTAATGGTCTTTATTGGGAAATTAGAAATATGTAGAATATTAATAAAAAAGTCACCATTCTGATTATCTGGAAAACAGTACTTTTTAAGGAGATATTTCTATTTCTTAGGGCTTTAGAGGAACTGATAGGGATTTAAGTCTGTCAGTTTTCTTGTCTGCAGCTACTGTATATTCCGCTGCCTGCTATTTTCATGGTAACAATCACAAGTTGGATGCTCTTCTTAGCTATAATGGCTTGGTGCTGAATAGGCCAGCTGAGAGCTATTTTACAGGAAAATTTAGCAGTCGCTTTGCGGTAATGGATATTGGTTTGTGGCACATCCGTTCCAGTTTCTGCTTTGTTAAACACTTTAAAAGCAGCTTCTATGGATTTAGCTGCACTTTCTGACCCTCTGGGAACTGCAGGTTTTATGCGTCTTTACAATTGGTGGTGAACAAAGCCGGGCTACTCTTAATGCGTATTTTGCCTATTGACATTATGTAGAGAAGGCTACGTGGCCTCTTGTTGATAACTTTTGATTTTATGCTATTTTAAATGTGTTTGTAGAGCTTCCCAGAAATTTTTTAAAAGGAATTATGGATGGCTTAGAAAAAGGAAGCGAACAGCTGGCTAATTCTATTATTTGTCAAATCTAGTAGATAGTATAGTGATGAATTAGTCAACTTTTCATTTCGCTTTAGTGGCATTTAAAACATGATTGCTATTGGAATTAGATATTTAATAAAATGCCACGTTTAAAAACAGCATCTACTGTCTCCTTCTTCTCCTCTGAGACTATCAACCATACTCAAAACATTTAAGCTGTTGACAAATCTATTGGATGGAAAAAGGAATGTGCAGGGAGTCCATATGTTTATGATTGAAAAAATAAAATATGTCCTGCTTTATAAAGCATCAGACTCTCATAAGTGCTATAGTAAAATTGTTATATCCAGTTAGAAAAGTTAATTAAATGATTTAAAGAAGTCAGAAGTTTATTGCATATTTTTCATGAAAAATATTTGACTTCTCCTATTCTAATTCCTACACTTGACATTTTCTTTGAACCTGAAACAATACATCTGAAATATTGATGATGAATATGAATGAAACAGACTCCTGGAGAGTATTTCTTAATTTTTAAGCCAGAGTGAACCAGATATAGCTAGAACCTTTAGGTAATTTTAGATAATTAACAAAAATCAAGATTAGTTATTTCAGTTAATTAAAGACTAAAACAGTTGCAATATTCAGAAGGTTTTGTGGTGGTTAAAATAATTTTGGAAACTCTCTATTTCATATGTACTTTTACTTGATTTAATGTAATTAAGTAATAAAATCTCACGAAGTTTAGTTATCTCAACCCCCCCCCCGCCCCAAATGAATACTTAATTGTGTATCTAACTTACATGAAGAATTTTAATATATAGAGGATGTACTAGTCATATTGAGGAGGTTCCCTGATACTTACTTACATCCCTTCTCATAGCACACTCATAGTCAGAAGGTATACGATATCAATGCCATCCAATTACTAACACTGTAAGGGACATTCTATAAAGCATTGGTTCTCAACCTTTTTAATGCCAAGACCCCTTAATACAGTTCCTCATGTTGTGGTGACCCCCAACCATAAAATTATTTTCGTTGCTACTTCATAACTGTAATTTTGCTACTGGTAATGAATCATACTGTTAATATCTGTGTTTTCTGATGGTCATAGGCTCAACAGCAGTGAATAGCGACCCACAGATTGAGAACCGCTAGCAGGGTCACCTAAGGCCATCGGAAAACACAGATATGTAAATTATGATTAATTAACAGTAGCAAAATTGCAGTTATGAAGTAGCAATGAAAATAATTTTATGATTGGGGGTCACCACAACATGAGGAAGTAACTGTATTAAAGGATCGCGACATTAGAAAGGTTGAGAACCACTGCTCTAAAGGATTCCATATTACCATGTCACTGTCTGTTAACACAGGAAGTAAAGGTTTGATTGGGAACAAAGTTGAAGGGCTAGGTAGTGAAAAATACAGTCCATTCTTTTGTGTTAGTGAAAATCGAGGCCTACAAAAAAAGAAGGAATTACCTATTTTTAGATAGAAGTAGATTGTGTCTATGAGAGAGTTTTTTTAAAAAATGTCCTGATGGTACTTTTCTCTCTGTTTTTATTTTGCATCTACCAGTTTCATTTATCATGTCACTTAATTCCTTTTAAAAATAGCAAACATAAAATATTATTACTTAATTATTATTATTAATCATCTTGGAAAGCCTAATGCATTCACTTAAGGTAAATTTCATAATTATTCAAAAGTGTTTTAGTCTTAAATGTGCTTATTACATCCTTGAGAGCCTAAAAAGCCCTGGGTACCTGTTTGATTTCAGAAAACATTCTGATCATTTATTATATGCAGAGTTACTGTAGACAAAATGCATATGCTACTTCCATTCAAGTTTTTTTTTAATTTAAATAAGAGTTTTCTATTTTAAAGATTGGCAGTCGTAGCGATAGCCTGAGCAAGTTTGCCTGCACTGTGAGGCTCCCTCTGGAGAAGTCACAAATGCTTTCCTTTCTAGGGAAATCAGAGAAGGGGAAGGAAGAAAGGGGACTGACTTTACGGGGAGGGTGCACACCAAATTATTTATTTTCTATAATGATCCTGTGAATTAGGGATTTGTAAAGTCTAAGGTACTTAATTTCCCCAAGGTTTTACAGCTAGCTGGCAAGCTAACTCAATTTTGAACTTGATGTATTTCTAAGCCACACACCACCCAGTAGACTAGCACCATCCTGCCACTGACTCCAATGGCTCGCAGCGAGCAGATACACGTTGGGAACTACTGTAATGAATGATTTGTTATGGAATCATGGCCCGGGAAGCAAAAAGTTACATAAGTGTTTATTAAGAGCATATATTCTATTTTTTTTTCTCCATCCTGAAATGGTGGCTAGGAACTTTTATAAATAAAATATCCATAAAGAGCCGAGGCTGGTTTGGCTCAGCAGATAGAGAGTCGGCCTGTGGACTGAGGGGTCCCAGGTTCGATTCCGGTCAAGGGCATGTATTCTGGTTGCGGGCACATTCCCAGTAGGGGGTGTGCAGGAGGCGGCTGATCGATGTCTCTCTCTCATCGATGTTTTTAACTCTCTATCCTTCTCTCTTCTCTCTGTAAAAAATCAATAAAATATATTTTTAAAAATATCCATAAAGAAATCAGATTTCCTTAGAGCGAGGCTTAACTCTTTCTACCGTTCTCTTCCTAATTCACTGTAAAGCTGTCAGGCCCTAACCTGCTATGAGTAACGTCTCCCAGGCCATTTGGAAACTTTGCTTTTAACGACTTCCTGCATCCACTCCATCTACTTCTATTTTTAAACACTGGGGTTTAGGGACAGACTTAGCACAGTGCCAGGAACATAATATATTTAAATAATATTGAATTTATGCTCTTAATCACCTCAGAGTGTAGAGTGACGCGAGCAGTCCAATGGCTGGAACCCACCCATTCCCTCTCTCCCCGCCCCCTTTTTTTGCCATAGTGCATCACTGCCATCTTTTTCTCCCACTCTGTAATCTCTTCTTTTCAAAGTTCTATGGGTAGGATTAAAACCTGCTTTAAAATACTTACATTTAAAATGAACTAACATTAAACTTAACTGGGAAGACTTTGGAGAATGGAGCCATCACAAAATAAAGTTAAAACACTTTTAAACATCACATACACATTTATTTTTAAGAGCTAGTGTGGTAGAATGAGAAGAGACCAGTGTTGGGAATCATGAAACACGAGCCCTGGTGTTGCCTTCTCCAGAAATCAGATGTTGGAGTTTATAAATGTGTGATGGGAATAAAACTATTCCTGGCCCTGGCACCTTTAGAAGGTTCTCATGAAGAATATATGAGATAAGATACAGGGAAGTGCTCAGCAAACAATACATTGATGTCCAGATGGAAGTCAGTGTGCCATTACTATTATTTATTATTTTTTTTTAAATATATTTTTATTGATTTTTTACAGAGAGGAAGGGAGAAAGACAAGGAGCTAGAAACATCAATGAGAGAGAGACATCGACCAGCTGCCTCCTGCATGCCCCGCACTGGAGATGTGCCCGCCACCAAGGTACATGCCCCCGACTGCAATCGAACCTGGGACCTTTCAGTCCGCAGGCCGACGCTCTATCCACTGAGCCACACCGGTTCCGGCCATTGCTATTATTAATACACCCCTTAATGGTAGTGATCGCAGTAATTAGAACAGCTATCAGTTGAAGTCTAAGTCATTTCAAGTAATTTTTCCTGTTTTTATGCCTCTACTGCTCTTATTTTTAGAGTGTCTGTCCTACCTTTAATGAATTTGTCCTCATCCTCAAGTGAGTGGGGCTTTTGGGAATGTGATCACTGCCTAAAGATGTGTAAACATTATGTCAAAAGAGGAAGAATCTTAAATGTCTCAGTTAGTGGCGTGCTGGCTCTCGAGGGGCAGGAGGTAAGGCCGGAAGAAAACAGCTTCGATTTGCAGAGTTAGCCAGATTTCTGTGTAAATAAATCCTCTGGCTGTGGGCAGTTTCAGGCTGCCACCACCCTGTCACCGACCACAGAGTCGGGAAGAGATGCACATAACTGGCTCTTGGGAACAGGTGGGAGCCGTGTCCAGCGCACACACCCCTGGCCTGCGATCGGGTGGGTGTGTGCAAGGTGACAGCTTCAAGGTACCTGGTTCACAGTGGAATCTCCTGACCACACAGGCATGGACGGACACGTACGGCTTTACTGCAGGTGGAGGTTTTTGGCTCTTGGACTTGCACCTAAACACACAGTTCTAGTCTAAGAGCATTTCCATTCAGTCTTTGGGGCACTCAAATCAGAACGCTCCTCACCAGACCTGACTTGGCAGCCCGGGTGTCTTGGGAGGAATCCTTTGCTCTGATTCTGTTTCCTCCAAATTAAGCCCACAACTCTGAGCACCGGTGTCCGACACTCTAGCTGTGTGTTGCCTGCTTCCCGTCACTGTCCCTCTCTTCAGAGTGCAAGGTGTAGACATGTGGGAACCTCTTTCCACATCCTGCGTGGTTCAGGGTTCCCGGTTCAGGGTTCGGGTTCTGAAGGAGGCCTCACGCTAACGAAATGAGAGACCAGAAAGCATTAATTTGGCGATATTGGGGGTCCAGGCGGGAGCCTTCCTCTAGTGGAAAGGACTGCCACTTGCTCTGGCCTTTTTCTCCCTTTTATTAAGGCTTTGGGACACACCCCTAGCCTTTAGGCAGGAAATAACAAAAACAGAAATTAACATGAAACAAACAGGTAGAGGTTGCTTCAGCCAATAATATTTCAACTAAACAGTGAGTATTTAGCTCTGACCTTTCAGAGCAGTTAAGGTTGACCAGCCTTCTGGCCTCCTGTTTACATCCATTTAGTGGGAACAATATTTGGTTTCCGACATAGACAGGTATAAGCATGGTACCATCATGAGTTGGTATAGATGCTGCCACTGATCTTGACAAAGGAGCAAAGGCAATGCAGTGGAGCAAAGATAGTCTCTTCCCAACGAAGGGGGCTGGTACAGCGGAACATTCACCTGCAGAAAAGTGAACCTGGACACAGACCTTCCACCATTCACAAAAATTAACTGAAGATGAAACACAAATTTAAATGTAAAAAAATAAAAAAGCAAAACTGTAAATTCCTAGAAGAATGCTAGTTAATAAGGGTAGAAAAAATAATATGTTTCTTAAAATCTTTATTGTACCCCACCATATAGTAAGGGACACAGGCAAGCATCCTATGTAATAAAAGGCTATTATGCAAATCCACCAAATACAGAATGACCAGTCACTATGACTTGCGCTGACCACCAGGGGGCAGACGCTCAATGCAGAAGCTGCCTCCTGGTGGTCATTGTGTTGCCACAGGGGGAGTGCCACTCAGCCAGAAAGCCGGCTCAAGGTTCGCAGGGTGGGGGGCAGGCAGATATCCCCCGAAGGGTCCCTGGCTGTGAGAGGGTGCGGGCTGGGCTGAGGTTTCCCCTCTCCCCCACCCTCAGGGCACAAATGTTGTGCACTGGGCCTCTAGTCATGAATATTTATACTAAAACTTTTGGGTGAAAACTTTTTAGGAAACAGGATATTCTCCTGGTCTCAAAGTCCCACCCATAATTTTTTTCTTCATTATAGAGGGAGAAAGGTATTTTAATCATTAATTGGTAGAAAGTCCCATTATCAGCTATTTCGCCCCCAAAATCTGTATTCTCAACCTAATCCTGAGGAAGAGGACAATATAAGTCTTGTGATTTAAAAATGCACTTTGAATGTTAAGATAAGCTTTATAAAGACATTGTAGTGATTCACTATACTTGTTCTCGGCAAATTTGTATTCACAGCCTGCACCCACCAGGGGATATGCCCGTGATGTGTTAATACGAACCTGGTCTGCAGAACTGGGCACTGATTCCCGAGCCTGGGAATTCCAGGCCCACTGCTGACTTAGTTTGAACGAGGCCAAGGAATTCCACTGTGAGCTAGAGAAGAACTAGCCTGCAATGGGATGAGGAGATTGGCTGGATGGGGGCAGTTTCCTTCATCCTAAACTGGATCCTGGCAGCCTGCGGAGGGGGATTGTGCCCATGGCCCTCTAGGGAATAATGAGAAACTTTTGTCAGGCTCTTGCTAAGGGCTAAGCATTGTTTTGAGCATTGATTTGTATTAACTCGTCCAATCTGCACATCAACTCTGTGTGGTAGTTACTGTTGTTATACTCAGGTTCTAAAGAAGAAACCAGCGTACAGGTACATTAAACCGCTGGGTATGAACTCAGTTAATATCTGGCTGCAGGCCCGGCCAGTGTGGTTCAGTGGATTGAGCATCGTCCTTTGCACCAGTCCGGTTGCAGGCTGGATCCCCAGTGTGGGGGCATGCATAATGTAGGAGGCAGCCAATTGGTCTCTATCTTCTCTCCCTCTCCCTTCCTCTCTTTCTATAAAAAACAACAACAAAATAAAACAAACAAACAAAAAACAAAACAAAACAATGAAAACGTATTTTTTAAAAATATCTGGCTGCAAGTATAATTTTTATAACTACATTCACAAAAACATCCTACATTCAACTACTCCGTATTTTCATGCATCCTGTATGTAGTCTGTAGCAGGGAGATGGCTAAAGACCTCCGGGAGTTAATGTTTAGCATCATAGTTAATGTTTAGCATCCCAGTCCTCCAAGTTCTGACAATGGTCCACATCAATAACACGCACCATATGAATAATCTGGTACCCGGGAAGCAAAGGAAAATCCCCAAACAATTGGCAATGTATTTCGTAGTCTTTTAATTTTCTGAGATGAGTGGATAACTAACATTAAAATTTCTGTTTTTAAAAATGAAATTTGTTGTAAACGTTTAAAAACGGCCTTCTATGTTAAGGCTAGTGGAGGCCTCAGGAGCTGAAGAGCTCGGTGCTTTGGCACCTGAGCCAGGCTGGGCTCACTGCTGGTCTTCGGAGGCAGGGGTTTTAGTTTCTCGGTGCTTCACACAGATGCTGTTGGTGACAACTCTGTTTCTAAGCTGAAGGCACCTCCAGTGCAGAGACACCTTTGAGACTCATGTGCTCTAGCTGAAAAGGGAAGGTGATGTTTTATTCTTTTAAATTATTAGATGCTCAGGGGAGATTAATAAATTAGTGGTATTTCAAGCTTTGGATATTATAATAAATTCTAAAATATCATATTTAAGATTACATAATTTGCCGAGACTGGTTTGGCTCAGTGGATATAGCGTCGGCCTGCAGACTGAAAGGTTCCAGGTTCGATTCCAGTCAAGGGCATGTATTTTGGTTGCGGGAACATCCCCAGTAGTGGGCGTGCAGGAGGCAGCTGATTGATGTCTCTCTCTCATCGATGTTTCTAACTTTCTATCCTTCTCCCTTCCTCTCTGTAAGAAAATCAATAAAATATATATATATATAAAAAAGATTACATAATTTATTGACAATTGATTTAAAGTTAAAGCATGTTTTCTTAAAAACGTTTCTGGTTTCTCCACCAAGTTATTTCATATTTTCATTTTGGAAATGTCAGCGCAGGGGCTTTGTTACTTTGGAGGGGTGTCTTCTCATTCTTCATGCCTCTGAAGTATGAAAAATCCCTTAATTTCCCTCAGGTCACCCCTTCACTGTGTCTTGTAATGGTGAGAATCAAGCCAAGTAACATTTCATCGTTTACACAGTGGTCTGCCCACCACAGGGGGTCACTTGATGGCAGGTACCGAACTGGGATTTGTATCCTAGCATCCAGAAGAGTGAGGGCCATGGTAGGTACCTCCTCAGTGCATCTTGCAGTGAGTTTGTGGATCTGGATAATAAGAGAAGCATGAAAGTCTTGAAGAATATTACACCTCTAAGAAGGGGAGTTAAAGAAACCATATGAAGTCAAGTTAGAAAATTAAAGACGGCATGTTTAATCCATTGATTGATTGCATTGTTTTAAAATGTTCAAATATTGATGTGACATCTTCTTAATATTTCTATCTAGTCATGTAAATTAAAAGCTATGAGTGTTTGTCTAGAGCAGTGGTTCTCAACCTTCCTAAGGCCGCGACCCTTGCATACAGTTCCTCATGTGGTGGTGACCCCCAACCATGAAATTTTGCGACTGTTATGCATCATGATGTAAATATCTGCATTTTCCGATGGTCTTAGGCGACCCCTGTGAAAGGGTCATTTGAACCCCAAAGGGGTCTCGACCCACAGGTTGAGAACCACTGGTCTAGAGTATATTATTTTATGTGTAAGGTGCTTATGAAGAAGATCCTTTTATTACTTCCATTTTATAGGTGGGCAAGTTGAGACAGAGAGGTGAGATAACCCCGCCAAGGGCAAACTGTTAGTAAACTGAAGAGTCTTTATGAACCAGACAGTCTGGTATGAGTTTCTTAAAGAGCCTCAGTGTTTCTGCTTATGTTTTGAGTTCTTTAGAGGGGTAGCCCATTCTTTTCTGTTTGGGAAAATGAGGGATTTTTTAAAGAGTTGAAGCAGAACGCTACCAGAACCAATCACCTTCGATGCTTACCCCAGCCTGCCCAACGAGCACACGGGCATTCATCATCCCTTCCTCTGACTCTTACACAAAACCGCGGGGAAATGAAGGACATCCTGACACAGAGTGTGCGATCACATGGCCTTTGTTCGTCTCGTGTCAGCCTGGCTGCCTATGAAAAGGCCTGAAAATCCACCGGCTCTCTAAGTGCATCTTCCTTCCTCCATCCTCCCCGCTCCCTTTGACCGTAGTCACTCTGGCAAAGACAAAAAGATACAAAATCGCCTTGTCCTGGACATCTGGGCTCGTTCGCTCTCCTTCCGTAGAATTAATGAGATGCTAAGCATCACCTGTTTACCGATCGCTATCCTCTGTCCAATTTATCATAATCTGTGGTCTCACAGGGGAAGGTTATTAAAAAGTTTTAATTTGAGAGTATAAAGAGATGCAGCACAAGCAGGAGAGCCTGGAAATTAAATTAAATGACATTTCTCGTGAGAATCTCCAAGATGAAATTATAGTCCGATGGGTAGGCTTTTTATTTGTAATAAAGTCACAAGGATGCTGTTCTTTTAGCACCTGATAAATAAATATAAAAGAAGTAGTACGCTGAAACCGGTTTGGCTCAGTGGATAGAGTGTCAGCCTGCGGACTGAAAGGTCCCGGGTTCGATTCCGGTCAAGGGCATGTACCTTGGTTGCGGGCACGTTCCCAGTAGGGGGCATGCAGGAGGCAACTGATGGATATCTCTCTCTCATCGATGTTTCTAACTGCCTGTGTTGTGGATTCAATCCATCTGGGTTGTGGACTTGCAGGAGGCAGCCCATCAGTGATTCTCTCTCGTCATTAATATTTCTCTTTCTCTTTCCTTCTCTCTTCCTCTCTGAAATAAATCCCATAATAATAAAGCATAATATGTTAATTAGAACAGATAGTCAAACGACCTTCTGGGAGTCTTTCTGGAGGACCTTCTGGATGAAGCCACCACTGCATCAGGTCTCTACTAAAATAAATAAATAAATTATATAGATAGATAGATAGATAGATAGATAGATAGATAGATAGATAGATATAGATACACACACACACACACACACACACACACACACAAATCTTTTTTCTGTGGCTACCAGTTCATAAGCATCAAGTACAAAAAAACTTGTACTAGGTCATAGGAATATGTAGAATGGTAGAGACAACTTTACAACTGCATGAGCAGTATTTCTAGATTTTGTTTAAAGTATATGACATAAGTAAAACCCTGGAATCCTGTTTGTACCTGTACATGCCTCTTAACAGTCAATGTGAAATGAAAGTCAGTTCATCTTAAAATGATTAGAGCAATTTTTTCCTGGATATTACCTGTCATTACTGATTGTAGCTAATGAAGAAGGGGAAATAGGAAAGGAAAAATGAGCAGAAAAATAAGAGGAAACAAAATAAGACTTGTTTTTCAAAAATACATTCCTAACTTTAGCATAACCTTTATGAAGACATTGTAGTAATTCACTGTACGTGTCCTTGGCACAAATTCATATTCACACATAGTTTGATCCTCCCCCCCTCTCTCTCCCCCATTTTTAGAAGCCCTGTTGTTAAGGAGAGAAAAATTGAGTTCTTCATAATCTCCTTTTGGGGAGAGGCACGATGATCAGAATCTGAAAGTCCCTTTGTTTTGCTTTATATTATTTTAAAAATTTCCCTTTATCTCTGGCCTCCATTTACATTTTCCCAGCTCCCACATATCCTCATTGTAACATGCTTGATGTATATGTGAGGTGTCATTCTGTTTATGGCCTTTTCATCTCATACATTTGTATGTTGATTTAATGCAACACATCTAACAGCAATACGGGACCCCAGGACTCCTTCGACCACCCTTGACCTGTCCATGCCCCTCGCCATGACATCTCAGTTGTCTTTAACTCCCACCATAATAAACAGTAAGTTCAACCACCTTACATCGATTCACCGCCTGAACAGCTCATTCATATTCAGTCCACAAGAATACATTCACCATTTCTTTCATGCTATTAAATCCGGACTGTTTTTCATTGATGGTGTCTTAATAAGAAGGTTGGATAGCATCTATTGGGAAAAGTTGGAAACTCATTTGAAGATGTTTTTAAATTACTTTTAGAATGAGTTATATCAGGATGTCCTTTAACCAGGTATTTCCAGCTGTGATTTATAAATTCTTAAAAATATCACCCATTGCCCAGCCAGAATAGCTCAGTGGTTGACATTGACCTATACCAGGAACCCACAGTTCAGTCCCTGGTCAGGACACATGCTTGGGTTATGGGCTCGATCCCTAGTATAGGGCATGCCGGGGGCAGCCAGTCAATGATTCTCTCTTATCATTGATGCTTCTTTCTTTCTCTCCCTCTGTCTTCCTCTCTGAAATAAATAAAAATATAAAAAGAAAAAAAGAAAAAAACAAAAACACACCCATATCAACCATAACCTCTCAGTTTTCCCCTCACATTTGTCATATAATTTTGTGATCTTTCTCCCTGAGTCCTTTGGTTTTTAACTCTGAGTTACTTGGAATGTGTGACAGGAAGTCATAGATCCATCTTCACTGGGATAAAACATGTGTCCTGTACTAGAGGTTAACCAGAAAATTGTCCCTCGCCAAGATATTTCGTGTAAGTGATCAAGCATTTAACCTAAAGAAAAGCAGCCAGTGAGTCAGTAGAGATGAAATACTCTTTGTCCGTTTCTCACTCTCCCTCACTCAGAGGCTGCTGACTGCTCACCTCCAGGCCGTGGGCATATTGAGGGTGACATTCTCTCTTTCCAAGATAATCCTCGTGATAGGATGGATGCACTTTATTTATGCCGTGGATAGGACTGAACTGAACTGGACTGATTTGCATATCGTCAATACATGTAAGTCCCGCGTAGAGGGCCAGCCATCCAAATCAAATTATTCCCTTTCAAGGACTTGCTGCGTCTAGCAAATTCTGGAGAAATGCTGATTGCAGGTGTTTGGTGAATATTGATGCTGTTCAGGCTTTATAAGGCTGTATTGGAGGGCACGTGAAACTTAAGATTTCTTTAGAACAATGTCTCTGTTTAAAACTCCTCTTGTGCAGACCCAGCTGGGCATTCAGTAATGCCAGCCACTGAATGAGATCTTTCAAGTGGCGCGGCCCGCCTCACCTGTCAGACTGGCTCCCTGGTTTACAAATGAAACCCTGTTCGCCTCCAAAGCTCTGCATCCTCCAATTCTTCTCTGTCTGTCCATTCGCTTACTTTCCCTTCTACTTAGAGCAATTTAACCCTCCTAACACATGCCATCAGTTTCATTCACTGCTTTTCTTCAGGTGACGATGCCCTAACAGCTCTGGGTCTCTTTTAGTGTTTCTATCATTTCGAATACCTCCACCCCACCCCCACTTTAAAAAGGTTTTTCTGTGTTGTAAAGTAAGTTTCTCTTTCATGGCACTTCACTTTCCACGGAATGTTATGACTGCCAGTT
Source organism: Lasiurus borealis (assembly GCA_004026805.1). Classification (NCBI taxonomy): domain Eukaryota; kingdom Metazoa; phylum Chordata; class Mammalia; order Chiroptera; family Vespertilionidae; genus Lasiurus; species Lasiurus borealis. Next base: position 35,311 of record PVJN01003848.1, read on the forward strand.
TCTCAATGTTTCCTTTGGTGCTTTCTTTGTGCTTTTCACACAAACTAAACTTCCTCTTTTCTCATCAGCTCATCAATCAAGCATACCTTATTTTGAGCAGCTCCAAATTAAAATATGAAATCATAAGAACTTTCTAAGCAGCTTTCACCACCTAGAAAAACCTGTATTGAGGCACCTTCCTCTGTTTTCTAACATGGCATCTATGTGCTCACAGGCATTTCAGTAGAATTCTCCCTTTTCTTTCTTTAATGCTACTGTGTTAAAAATAAACAGATACCACCAGACCGGTTTGGCTCAGTGGATAGAGCGTCGGTTTGCGGACTGAAAGGTCCCAGGTTTGATTCTGGTCAAGGGCATGTACCTTGCTTGCGGGCACATCTCCACTGTGGGGTGTGCAGGAGGGGCTGATCGATGTCTCTCTCTCATCGATGTTTCTGACTTTCTATCTCTCTCCCTTCCTCTCTGTAAAAAAATCAAAAAAATATATTAAAAATAAATAAATAAATAGATACCTATATAAGGACCACAGTAACCACATATTTTTTCCCCATTTTCAATTCCATTTTCTCAAAGTCAACATCCACAAAGCAAATGAACATTTTTTTATTGTGCACCATTATTTATTGTACAAAAGGAGTCTACCAAATATTGTAACAAGAGACAATGGTGTAAAGCACATGCAGTCCCTCATCTACTAACAAAACCAAAAACCTGTGTAGAGGCAAGCCTGTCTAAATGATTTCTTCAATATTTTCCTGTTTCCTCGACCATGGCGTCCCATGATGTTACAGAAAAAGGAAGAGTTAGAAAGGCACAGGCAAAGCATAGAGAATGGGACAGAAAGATAATAAAAAGCACAAGAATGTGGCAGTCTAAGAAGAAAAGTTGGCTGAGACCAGTTTGGCTCAGTGGATGGAGCGTCGGCCTGTGGACTGAAAGGTCCCAGGTTTGATTCCGGTCAAGGGCATGTACCTTGCTTGCGGGCACAACTCCAGTGGGGGGCATGCAGGAGGCGGCTGATCAATGTCTCTCTCTCATCAATGTTTCTGACTTTCTATCCTCTTCCCTTTCTCTCTGTAAAAAATCAATAAAATATATTTTTAAAAAAAGAAGAAGAAAAAGAAGAAGAAAAGTTGGTGGTCTGAGAGGTATGGAAATTTCTCTCCCAGGCAGATTCATTGGCCCAGATACTTACTTTACAATGACTACTTTTTGCAGAGGATATTTTCACCGTCCACTTGAACATGAATCATGATAGATGGGCAATGCCCCCCCAAAAAGTTTTGAGTCCTCTCCCCCCTACCCTCTCGCCAAATCTATATAATAAAAGCCTAAGCGAGTTATGGCGGAACGACCAGAATGACTGATCACTATGATGAGCACTGACGACCAGGGAGCAGACACTTAACCTAGGAGCTGCCTCCTGGCGGTCTTTGTGCTCCCAAAGGGGGAGCACTGCTCAGCCAGAAGCCTGGCTCACAGCTGGCGAGCACAGCGGCGGTGGTGGGAGCCTCTCTTGCCTCCATGGCAGTGCTAAGGAGCAGTGAGCCGAGCAATAAGGAGCGGTGAGCAGGCGGGCAGTAAGGAGCAAGGGATCCTGGACTGCGAGAGGGTGCAGGCCAGGCAGAGGGACACCCCCTCATCCCAGTGCACAAATCTTATATTGTATTATATCTTTTTTTATTAATGTATTACATGTATACATATCTTCCCATTGCCCACCCCCCTCCCAGGGATACCCTAACTCCCCAGTGTCTTGTGTTCATTGGTTATGTTTATATGCTTGCATACAAGTCCTTATATTGTATTATATAAAATACGTAGTCTTATTTCTTCAATTATATGTTGGTATTAGAAGCAAGGGAGATTAACCATTATATGCATATATGCAAAACCCATGAACACAGACAATGGTGTGGTGAAGGCATGGAGGGGGCAAGGTGGAGGTGGGCTAGAAGGGGGTCAGTGGGGGAAAAGGGGACATCTGTAATACTTTCAACAATAAAGATAAATTTTTTTAAAAAGCAGTGAAGGTAAAGAGCCATAAAACTATGAAAGCTTCATAAAAATAGCATTGCCATATAGAATCCTCACCTGACCTCTTTCTAGCTAATTTGATGGTACCATTGAGAAGGATTATTCATATATAGACATTAATCATGTGTAATATTTTTCCTTTTAACTGAAAAACCAATATGCCTTTTATCCAGAGTCTTTTGTAGCTTAGAAACTCGAAGACAGGGTGAAACATGAATGTGCTCTCATTCTTCATTACAGTTCACCTTTCTTTTCACACAAGGGATTTCATACCCATCCACCTGCATTCTTTGGTTCCAATCAATAGGAGGATTTAGGACTTCAGCCACATTTAAATGTACCATTGAATTCTAAGTATTCAAAGTATGTTATAGTGTAGACAAACTGTTTTACTTAAAATATCCATAAATAAATATCTGCCTAGCTACTGAATTTCTCCCCTCATTTTTGATGCACCCCTGGCACAAGGATCAGAGGAAGAGGAACAATAGGGATTAAGAAAATATGTAAATTTTAGTGATTATCACCACATGGTCTAATCACTCAAAACAGCAGACAGAATACAGGTAGATGTCATAAATATTTGATATGTGGATACATATAAGAATAAACATAATAAATGAGTAAATTATATGGTATATTAGAAATTGCTAATTATTGTGTAAAATAGGATAAAGGAGGTTAATGGCGGGAATGCAGGTTATAATATTAAATAGGATGGTCAGCCCAAACCGGTTTGGCTCAGTGGATAGAGCATCAGCCTGCAGACTGAAAGGTGCCAGGTTTGATTCTGGTCAAGGGCATGTACCTTGGTTGTGGGTACATCCCCAGTGGGAGGTGTACAGGAGGCAGCTGATCGATGTTTCTCTCTCATCAGTGTTTCTAACTCTTTATCCCTCTCCCTTCCTCTCTGTAAAAAATCAATAAAATATATTTTAAAAAAATAGGATGGTCAGGATAAGGCTCCCTGAGAAGATAAACTTTGAGGAAAGATTTGATGGAGGAAATGGAGTTTTTCGAAGAAAAGTCCTACATCCAGAATTAAACTATAAATAAATTCAGTTAATTTAAATACAACATACATTACATAATATGATATTAACATAATGTTTTCTGGGGTAACCTTTAAGATTCACCATATTTGATTATTTCTAACTTGATATAGTAAAACAAGTATAGTGATTTGCTATGTAAGACAGCAACCTACTTTTATAATCCATACTTTTAAGACATGGGTTCGTTTCAATAGATGTTTACCAAACATAAATAATAAATACAAATTGTCAAACAGCGGAGTTCTTTAAAAACACATGAGCATATATCTCACACCTCGGAGTCTGTGCTCTCTGCCAAGAATAGACCAGCCAGGGAGTACATAAAGCTACAGTGCCTTCCTTGACCATAAGTATGCTTAAGTTCATACATACACACCTTTTAAATATGAACTGATGGAATTGAAATAATTCTGAAAGTAAAAATTCTTATTTCTAATACTTTCTCTTTTATGCACACTTAGAGTAATAAGTAGTCTATTTAAAGTACCTGCCCAATAAAGATGGAAAATTCTCAATTCTATGTTTAATTTATCACTTCTTCTCCTGATACCTTAGAAGGCCGAGTTACAAACTAATTAACTAAGAAGTCCGGGGATTGGATTTCTGCTCCACAACTTCCCGGCTGTGTTCTTGGCAAAAGCTGAAGCTAATTGGGCCTATTTTCTCCACTGCTAAATGGAGGTCCGTTAAAATGTTACTGTGTTCACAGAGATCAGGTAACTAATCATTTCTATTAAATCGGTTTTATGCTTCTTTAATTAGTTAACATTACAACAAATAACTAAATATAAACAACTAAAGATGAGTCCAAGACTATATAATATTAGGTGTTGTACTATTACGGTGATTTTTTTTCAATCATGATGATTCTGAGAAAGGAAAGAGCTTTGTGACACTGTGTGCTGGGGGCGTTCTGGAAGTTGTTATGAAATGGAGCAGAAAGGAAGGGTAGGTCTTGGGGTGGAAGAAAAAAGTAGATGGTTAATGAAGGAAACTAATGATTACAGTGGAAATCAATGGGCAGGGGGTTTGTGTGAAAGGAGCAGTATTGAAAGCACCTTCACTGCCCATTCTTTTGTCATAATCATGCAGTTCAGTAAGTGTACTACACATGAGTACTTTCACTTGTTAATGTATTTTTAAGGTCCATATCTCACTTCACACTTATTTATTAAATGTTCATGAAAAATATCCCCCCCCCCTACTTCTAAGGAAAATATCTCCTTACAACTTATTTATTTAGCGAATACATAGTCGTCGTAGAGCCTTCACCTATGCAGCCATGGTTACATGGCATGTTTGCAAAATGTGTGCTCATACTAGAACCCTTTGGAATAATATTCACCCAGAATTTGATTTGAATAAGAGAGTTTCTAAGCCAGTGGTACTATCATATTTTATTCTGAACATTACTTAGACATAGCATACCTTAATATAGTACACACATCTTAATTACATCCCAGTGTCATGCCACTCATGTCAAGAAGGTATTGTATTTCTTCCTGGTTAATCCACCTCCGTCTTAAACCCCATGAGGCAAACATTACTTTGACTTTTGTCTTTGAATATGAGTTTAGTTTGTTCTTGAACTTCATGTATATGGAATAATACACTGTGTACTCTTTTGTGTCTGCTTCTTTCACTCATCATTATGCCTGTGAGAGTCATCTATGTTGTGTGTATAACAGTAATTCCTTTTCATTGACTCTTTGTTTTTCTGTGTGGTAATCTATTATATGAATACTAGAGGCCCGAGGCGCAAATTTAGTGCAAGTGTGGGCCTTCCTCCCCCCGGTTGCCGGCACCTGGGACCAGGCCCCCCAGGACCTGGGCTTCCCTTGCAGAGGGAGGCCCCATCTATCCGCCACACCCACTGGTCAGTGGCCTGGGCCTCCCTCTGTGGGGCGATGGCTGGGACCAACCAATCGCATTGCACCTGCCTTGGCTGGCCTGGCGCCAGTGGGTGTCATAGCGTGGTCTGGGATGGGCATCCGGATGGATGGTCGTCCAGATGGTCGTTCGCTGTTCGCCATTCGGTTGATTTGCATATTATGCTTTTATTATATAGGATACCACAATCCATTCTACTGTTGATGAGCATGAGTGGATTCCAATTTTATGCGATTATGACTAAAGCTCCTAGAACATTTTGTAAAGGTATTAGGTGGACGCATGCACTCAGTTCTCTTGGGTATGTATCTAGAAGTAGAATTACTGGTTCATAGTATATATGTGCATTTAGCTCTAGGAGATATTGCCAGTTTTCAAAAGTGTTCATTCTAATTTACACCCTACCTGCAATATATGAGAGTTTCGGTTCTACAATTTTGGTTTTCTTTTCCATACCTGGAGAGCTTCTGATTCTCAACGCGAGAGACCCTGTGCACTGATTTGGGCATGGGTGGGGTCCCTTGGCGTGGCCTGAGGAGATTGGGCCGAAACCGGCAGTCCAACACAGCCTGCCGCTCCCACTCATCCCGGCCCCTTGATAAACTGAAGTATCAATTATTTTTTATAATTGCAATTCACATGACACTGTTTTTGAAAAGAACTTTTGAAAATGAAGTTTGGTTCAGTTTACTTTGGTGAAAGTATGTGAACAGACTAGAACTTTGAGTACTCTCATATTCTCAGCTTAGATTGTTAATGGCATATAAAACCTGAATATGGCCCATGAGCTAACTGTTTCACTAAATTATAGTCAAACTTTATTTTTAGAACTGACTATGAGAACTCCTCCCTCTCTCCCCCTTTCCCATTTCTCTCCCTCATCTTTCTCTTTTTTGCTCTCTTCCTCTCTCCCTTCATTTATGCCATCATTTTTGCTTCATTTTGATGAGGGAAATAAAAATTTGATGGAATAAAGAAAAACAAAAGTGTTTTAAAAAATACCCATGCAGAATTTCCAGTGAAATGTGAATATTTCTGAAGTGCATAATGGTACATAATCCAAAAATAATTTAAAATGTATTCTGTCCTTGCATTTGGATAAGATTGTAACTGATATTTAGAGACAATCTTTATACTGAGATTTAAAATGAAATTATAAAGCCAAGTTCTGAGTGTTACTCAGAAGGATTAAAGCATGATTCAAGAACCATTGGAAAGTAGTCCAGTTATCATGTCTTATTCCTCATCCTACTTGCTGAACATACATTCATCCTTCCCACTCAGTCCAAGTTCGATCAAAATCACAGAGAAGATGTCCAAGATGACCACAGGTGGTCCCTAGGTCAGTATGCTCTTTGCTTCTTTATAAAGATACTTATTTCTGATTCTTTCTTTATCCAAGTTCCATGGAGAATCTGAATATTGTGACTTAACATATATCTTACTGTATTATATGTGTAAAACAGTTAAAATACATATAAAGTAAGGCAAACAATTATAAGACTTGAAGCCTGGACGATGTCAATTTCTTTCAAATCTTAAATAAGTAAATAGTTCAGCTCAGTAGCATAGCAAACCTAGTAAAAGTAAATGAAAGACACAGTACACAATAAGCTAATAAATGCAGTCTATCTCCTTCAATCACATCAAGAAGAATTTGGGACAGGAGTCAAGTGATTCGAGGAATTTGGGCAGGGGGTGAATTTTTGTCCTTTGCTAATAATAAATTTGTATAGTGTCTACCCTCAAAATTCTTTACATGAGTTTCTCAACATTATTACTTTTTTAATAATGAATAATTTAGCTTTGTTGATGATGTATAGTTAATTTTTGCAGTTTGCTGTGAAAAAAAAACAAACACAAAAGAAAACCTCATGAGTTATTTATATAAGTTTATTATTTGGGTGTTTAGTCATTGTTTTTTAACTCTGGCCAGTTATTATTTACCCCATAAATCAAGGAAGCTTTAGAGTATGTTTCTTTCATTGATGATATTATGTTGAATTTATTTTCTCATGAAAATTTTTTAAAAAAATGAGATTTAGGGGCCTGTTGTCAAAATTTTCAAGGAATTAAGAAATAATTCTAGAAGATTTTCAGATTCCTAAGTGAATTATAGAGCCTGATGGCCTTAAAAAAATCAGTAGCTTTAGTAGCTTTTGGAGTGATGCTTCTAATAATTGGTGCCATACAGTGAGTTTGAAACTTTCCATATTCTTATTAGTGGCCATTAAAGGTTCCCCCTGCCTGAAGACTGGGACATTTTCTCTAGCTTTCTCCTTCTGCATGTTTCATAGCTTTTTCAGCAATTAGGTTGAACCAAAATGAAATGACCATTTTGTAGGTAAAGGAAATAATAGAATTTCAGCGTCATTCAGTTCATATTAATGCAGGGTGCAACAAAAGTTGGTTCACAGTTGTTTGCATGGAAAAAATACAATAATAAGTGATAATAAAAGAATAAACTCGGCATTTTGCATGCTCACCACTGTCACCCTACTTTTGGCTCTCCCTTTATATATAATAAGGAAATCAATATAGAATACACAGACATGTCTTGTGCTTCAACACTCCAATCCTTGACTAATGTAATTTTCACATTCTCTCCTTTAAAAAATGCTTTTGAGGGCCAGTATTTTCAGCTCTGTTTTAGGTGCTTTGGAGATACCAGTGCACCCAACATGTAAAGATGACTTCCTTTATGGAGCTGGCACAATGAGGCATGTGATAGTCAACATAACAGATAAAATGTGATGTGACAGGAATTAATAAGTGCTATGGAAAAAGAGGGGAATATAGCAGGGCTGTGGAAAGAACGTGGTTGCGATTTTCATTGCAGTCGTCAGGAAAGCCTTGGTCGGGAAGATGATATGTGACTAGAGAAGTTAGGAAGATAGACCTCCATTATTCATTCCTCAAGGGCTTAAAGAGTGACATGCAAACACACAGACCAGTATGTTTGGGGAATGAACCCACGCTCTTCCAAAAGAGCCACCAGAGTGAGCTAAGGAAATTTGGGGTCATAGTTAAATAGGGTTCTCCCAGATCAGGATCCGAGATGAAGTAGATAGAACAGAGGCAGAGACATGGTGTCTCAGCAGAGTGAGAAAAATAGTGTGAAGTTGGTTTGTTTACTTCTGTGTTCCCTCCACTATCATTGAAGTTCCTTGGGGAGGAAATTTTGTTTCCCTTTAACCCATTTCCTAGAAACTCTCAAGTGTCTGAAATATGTGATGGTGTGTCATCAAAATTGGGAATATGAGCTGACGAGTGGTGCTAAGCCAAGTGTAGAATATTGTCAAAGAGAAGAAAGGTAAGAAAAGACTGCAGTTTAGGCTCAAGCGTAAATATGAAACATCTAACAAGTCATGGAAGTCAATTATCTGCCATCTTGTATTCTTAGGGTATAAGATACTTAAAGGCAGGAATTTATTTACCACGTTATGCTTATTCTGTGATGGACATGCTACAGTACTAGTTCCTCACTAACAAACGAGGGGTATAAGAAAAAGAATATACCAACACATTCTTATTGAGTGAACCAGGTATCCCCAAAAGTTAAATGGCTCCCAAAGAGTATTCAATATTTTCGGAAGCTGTGCTATTTTCTTCAGACTGACCGGAACTATATGTGTGCTTTATAAGATCCTAATAAAATGTGATTTATGTTTCAAGAAATGACACTCTTGTGCATCTTTTTTGGTTACTCAGAAGTGAGCAACAGCCCTAGCAGGTTTGGCTCAGTGGGTAGAAGGTCCGCTTTTAGACCAAAGAGTCCTGGGTTCAATTCCAATAAAGGGTATGTACCTCAATTGCAGGCTCCTCTCTGGTCCAGGACCGGATTGAGGTGTGTAGAGAAGGCAACCAATTGATGTGTTTCTCTCACATTGATATTTCTCTCTGTCTTTCTCCCTTCCAATCTCTAAAAGTCAATGGAAAAAATATCATTGGGTGAGGACTTAAAAAAAAAAAGAAAGACGTGAGTAACAAATGACAGTATATAAGAAGAAGCCATTTGATTTGAAAAATAACCTTAGTGTCCAAAATCACTGAAGAAAAATAGACATTTAACAAAATGATATACTAATATTTAAGGGAACACTTTTTGTAGGGAAAGAATATCATAACCGGCATAGAGGATTCACTGAAGTCTGAAATCTTTTGTAATTGTCACCTAGGGTAATTCTATATTTTTAATGTGATATATTTATTTTATAGCTGGGGGCAGAGAACAGTAGTGGTGGTAGCACCTGTATTTTAAACATTAAAAAGGCAATATGGCCCATCCTATTAGATGAGTTCACCTAAAAGCAATGAGTCATAAGAACTGAATATTGACAGGAACACTTTAGAAAGGCAATAAAGCCAAAACCAGTTTGGCTCAGTAGATAGAGCATCAGCCTGCAGACTGAAAGGTCCCAGGTTCAATTCCGGTCAAGGGCATGTACCTTGGTTGTGGGCACATCCCCAGTAGGAGGTGTGCAGGAGGCAGCTGATCGATGTTTCTCTCACATCAATGTTTCTAACTCTCTATCCCTCTCCCTTTCTCTCTGTAAAAAGTCAATAAAATATATTTTTTAAAATATAGAAAGGCAATAAAAACATCAAGATAAAAATTCTAGTCACAATTTTTACTGAGTAGTTCAAGAATATTTTAACAAGTATTGCATCCCCCCCCCTCTCCCACAGTGGTTATTTTGAGTTATATTATTATTTTAATTTTACCTGGGCTCCCAACTTTCTGGCTTTATTATTTTGGGTAATGTCAAGAAGGTGCAGATTGTTTATAACTAGAAGGAACTTTGGAAGGCCAACTCAATTCAAGTGTTCAGTTTCCCCTTTAAAAATGTTATTGAGTATATTGGGGTAAAATAGGTTAACAAAACTCCATAGGTTTCAAGTACACAGTTGTATAATGCATCTTCTGTGTATTGCATTGTGTGTGCGCCACCCAAAGTCAAGTCTCCTTCTGTCACCGTATATTTGACCTCCTTCATCCTCTTCCACCTTCCCACCCCCGTTTCTCCCAGGATAACCACCAGACTGTTGTCTGTGTCTGTGTGTTTTTGTTTGTTTGCTGCTTTCAGCTTTATATTCCACATGTGAATGACATCATATGGTTCTTGATCTTCTATCTGACTCACTTTGCTTAGCATGATAGTCTCAAGATTCATCCATGTTGTTGCAAATGGGCAGCATTTCATCTTTTCTGAGGCGATTGCTCAGTTTAAGGGAGAAGGATGCCGGGGATGATAGAATTCCTACAATACAATCATTCAGTTCAAGTTCAACAAGATAGGTTCACAGAAGGGCAGTCATGCTTGATTCATCTGATTGCCAGACTGGCAATGAAAGGACAGTGGTGACATAATCACCCCACATTCTTCAGACCTCATTACAGCCCAGACATTAAGCAAAACTAGTTCTGCTTTAGCTAATAAAAGAAGCATTACAAAATCAAACACAAAAGATGTTTCCAGAATCTGTTTTGCTTACAAACAGAATGGGAGATAGCATGGGAAGAAAGTCACTCAAGAAGAAAAGTAGGGGCTTGCGTCAGGAAACTGGGATGGTGTCTCTTTTGGATCTCTCCTCAGCTCTGTGACCTTGGTCAGACCCCCTGGCCCTCAGCTGTCCCACCTCTGAAACAAAGGGTGGGGGATAGGCTGAGGGGTGTTCATGAATTCAGGACAGACAGAGGCATGGAGTAGCAGGATTTATCTCCTCCAGAAGAACCATAATTTATATAATTATGGAAGCCAAATTAGCTAGTGATAAAAAATGCAGAAGAAAGATGGCTAATGAGGAATGCAAATTGACCGTAATGCATTCAAAAATGTAGTATAAATCTGAGACAGTTCTTTCCAGAAGGAAAAGAATGAAGCATATCAAAGGTCTCGACATTTCCTGCGCTATCGTCTTTTTCCCTTTTATCCATCATCACCTTATTTTTCTCTATACTCTCTGTTTCCAGTAACCATGGTGATGCACCCTTCCAACAACCTTCTTCACAGCCAGTCCTTTCGGTACATAGTGAATTTGCTTATTCACGGATGCAGGGAGCTAGCGATGCTGCAAAAATTAATTTATTAACATCTTTTCCATTCCTTTTGTCTAGGAAGTAAATGTGGAGAATTATTCCACACTTAACCACCCTACACGAGGGGCACTGTAAAATGGGGATTTTCAACTGCTAATTCCACTTGCTAACATAAAAGGGACACTGATTGTGCCAGATTCAGTTCCCTGCTTTGGCCTCGGAGGCTGCAAAGTCCTGGGATTCAAGCTGGTTGCCAGCCCCTTTTGCTTTTGTGTATAAATGGGATAAAATGGATTGCCCGCAGAAAGGACAGGTCAGCCTTAGTTTCCCAATCCTCTGGCGTTTGTCTTCTGCGTGCTCCCTGGTAAGGAAGACATTGCCGAGCGCATAATTATCACAGTTGCAAGGGGACTGATTTTTTTTTTCATAGGAAAATATATACCAGTGTATGCATTTTTCTAGTGGGCATGGTTATTTATTTTGGAAAATACTTAAGCAACATGCGACCCTCAGTCTTAAAATATTTTAATGATCTGCCCATGACAAGACATCAAAGCATCTCTCTGTTGTCCTTGCTGCAGATACTAAAAATTTCCGTAAACTGTCACCGAGTCACACGCAGTTTGTGGAGCCTGACTTATTTTGAATCCTGCATGCCTGAAAACTGTCTGCTTAAGCGGCGTGTGTGTGTGTGTGTGTGTGTGTGTGTGTGTGTGTGTAATAACACAAAGGAGCCCAGATGATGACATTCATAGGCTTATAGACTCGACTCCGGGGGACACACTCGGATGGAGGCAATTAAAATGCCTGTCAGGCATTTGGCACCAGCAGCCCCTCTGGCCAACCACCGAATCCTAAGCCAGGGCTGCACCTTATTGTCAGTGAACGATGGCGGAGCTGGGTGGCTTGTCATCATTCTCGAAAATTCTGAGGCTGGCGAGCGTTCTCTCTCTCTCTCTCTCCCGCTCGCCTTATTTTCCTTTTCGCCACTGCGGGGACGTTGTCTAATTTGCAGCTCCCCTTTCCCTGACACACAGACACACACACACACGCACACGCACGCACACACGCACAGACAGGAGCTGGTGGCTTGCAGACTGCAGTGTGTCTGGAGCCAGAGAGCCAGAGCCAGCGTGGGGAGAAGATGCTCAGGGAGAAGGACTCCGCAGCCATCCTCAGAGGCACACGCTGGTAATGGGCTGGGGCATTTCTATTCTTTAATTTTGTTTTCTTTCTCATCTGTTTGCCAAAGAAATCTGCTTTATGCGATGTCACAGTAAAATGCTTTACAATTCATTACCGAGCTTTCCAAAATTCCAAGTGCTGCATTGTTTGTACCACGGATCTCCAGGCAGACTTATTGTCTGGCTGTATAGAACGCACTTGCTTACTGGTGAGTTATCATTTTTCATATTTAGTTAACAAATCTATATATATATATGTTTTTTTCCCCCTTGTCTTTTGTTTCGGTAGATCCTTCAGTTTGTGGTCTGTAACCGAGGAAGCATTGATTGGGAGCCACTCATTCAGAAAATTAAAAGGTACCACATGTTTCGTTTGTATATTTAAATGAGGGAAAATCAAGGAGGAATGGGGATGTTTTTAGTTGAAGTCATCTCTCTGTGCCTGGTCTTTTATCCTCACGATGATCATTGTCTGGAGCATGTCTGATTTCCTAGGGAGAATGCCATTTCCCAAGGCTGTTTTATGATTAAATATCTGAAGAATTGTGTCTTTTGCCCATGTTACAAGTTATTAACAGATATTAGTGTGTTGGGCTTATTGTTGGTTTTTTTTTATCTCTGTGATGGCTAAAATATGCAAAATTCCCTATCTTACTGCAGGTGCAGTGATTTGAATTTAAGAGAAATAGACTGATTTTATTTGAGGAAATCTTGCTAAGGAGTGGTTTTTCTTTAAGTGGCTAAATGAAATGGCTGTTCTTTCTCAAGTAGAATGGGTGCTAGAGACGAAAGCCCAGGAGTGACTCAGTATCGCTGGGTTTTGTGAATAAAGGATCGTAACGTATTCCCGGATGGTTTAGCAACAGATATATTAAAATATTGCGGTTGTTAGGTATTAAAAGAGCCGATTTTACATACACTATATTTGGCATTGACAGCATGAGACAGTAATCCTTCATCTTGCCATGAAAGCAATTGAAGCCATTGATCGATCTTGGGCCTTATGCTTTATAGGAAAAATGTTAATTTTCAAATTCGGCACCAGGATACATACAGATCAGAGATGACAAAGTATGGGTATTACCTTTTCTTTAATTCATTAAGGCGATCTTTGACTTTAATGTATATGCATGTCAATAAAATCTTTATTTGTAATTTGGCTTTAAAAAAAATGGAAGACATTTTCTACCTCGATGAGAAGACAATAACGTCACTAAAGCCTTTTCTTGGCAAACACATAGTATTTTCCCTCAGACTATGGCCCAGAATATTTTACGCAGTAAGGTTGTTTTTTTTTTTCTATACTTTAAAAATGGCTAATGTGCAACTACTGATCCTGAAATACCAGAAGTATGTGAATATTTACCTGTGAACATGAATATTTGTAGCAATTGAAGGCCAGGAGACTAGTGCATTGTCTTCCTTTGATTTTCTCTGCAGTGTGTAATTATGAGAACCTTAATTTATTCATTCCACAAACAGGAAGAGCCTTGCTTCTGTGGGTGGTTATTGTGGGAGAGGGGGAGGGGCAGATGTCTCTGTCACCGCCCTTCCAGAGTGGAGGAGCATCAGGAAATATTTTTGCACAAGAGAATGAATTTGTTAAAATAAATCACTGTGCTCTAAAAAAACAGGGAAATTGTATTATTTTAGATATTGAACAAAATTTAATAGACTAGCCTGTTAGGTTCATCTCATTATTCAGAGATAGATGAAATATATTGTACTTTTTCTTCAGAAATTACTCAGGAATCATGTATGAAATCTCCAAATAGGACATTGTAAAATCCTTGGGATCATACTCTCTTGTTAGGTTTCACTCACAGTAAGTGAAACCATTTTATATTTGGTGAAAACAACAACAACCCTCTATTTGGTATTTTTCCCATCTAACTAAATCCATACAGTACATATTTCATATGAGAATCTGTTTCCTAATTTTCAGACTTATTTAGGAAATCATTATATTAATTTTGAACTCTGGGGTATTTACATGAATTGGAAAGGGATGAAATTACTATTTACCCACCAAAAGGAAGTCTTCACTATTTTGTCAAGAAGACCTGGAACTAGAGAAGTGGCATATTTATTACCTTACCAAGAGCATCTTGGTCCCTACATTTTCTAGCACCATTTAAAAATTCATCGAGGTGTTGATATAGTTTGTGTAGTAAACCAGAGTTCCTTCAAACAGTCTCTTACATCGTCAAATCACAGTAGGAATTTGACTGCTGGACTCTAAAAGAGTTGGGGATCTGTATCATGGTTTCTCTAACCAACATCTGGGCATTAGTTTTTCTATTAAATTCCTTCACTGATTTTTCACTGTACCTTCAGGTCACAGCAGAATGCCTTGACCACAGTACTTAAATAACTACCGACTTAATTATTTGATGGATAAATAAACTTGCTGGGAAAATCTACATTTTTTCCTCATTACTTTTCTATTCTTGTTTTTCATATGGGTACGCACTGTAATATATTTTTTTAGTTACCTAAAATATTCATAATAAATCCCTAATTTATGGCAATTAATTGGATAATGCCAGGTAAAAAAGCAGCCAAACCATGTCTGAAACTGTCTTCAGGCTCCCTAGAAAAGGATTTTTCTGGTTTTAGGTGAAG